>CM072148.1:21605874-21661147 GCA_036850595.1 Rhyacichthys aspro
CAGGAGACATTACTAACATGCAATAATGGGACATGAATAGAAACAAAACAACAGAGATCAGACGAAAAGAGAGACAAGAGTAAACAGAGAGGGGTTTCACTATCAAGTCAGTTTCATTAAACTTTCACTCTGCCATGTTATCTGTCCATTTTGCATCTTGACAGTAATTAATTGTCACCTCTACAAAGTGAACTGGACTTATTAGAAAACACACTGATTGCCACGTGCAGTTTTTTTACATTAGCTATAAATGTCTCTAGAATTCATGTTTTACTTAAAAAGAAAGGTCTCACTACTTCTTCTCACATCTCACTTCTTGGCAATTTTAAACATCAGTTTTTAATCTTCTGGTTTGTGTTTCCTTTAAGTGCCTTCAGAGTTTTGCTGGAGAATGACGAGGACCGGCTGCTGGTGGTTTTCAACAGAGGACTCATCCTCATGACAGAGGTACCACTGCTTTCTGCTCAAACATTAGACTTCTCATAGTTCATCAAGTCACTGAAGAACTGAAAATTTTCATATGTTTTCAAGTCCTATTCTGTATTTGTTGCATCTTGTGTTTTTAAAGCGCTTTATAATTAAAGTTTTTCATGTTACTTGCTTCCACAGTCATTCAACACGCTCCACATGAT
Organism: Rhyacichthys aspro; assembly: GCA_036850595.1. Classification (NCBI taxonomy): domain Eukaryota; kingdom Metazoa; phylum Chordata; class Actinopteri; order Gobiiformes; family Rhyacichthyidae; genus Rhyacichthys; species Rhyacichthys aspro. Next base: position 21,606,507 of record CM072148.1, read on the forward strand.
GTACCACGAGGCGACGGCATGTCATGTGACCGGAGATTTAGTCGAACTGCTGTCCATTTTCCTGTCTGTCCTCAAAGCCACACGACCGTATCTGCAGCGCAAAGGTCTGGTCAAAGGTTTAGCATAAACATTTGAGCTTTTTATTCTCTCCTTCTGATAAAGCATTAATACCCAATCACCGCACTTAACAGCCCAGTGTTAATGCTGGACAAGGATAGATAGCAACTACAAAAATAATGGCAAGAGAATGCAGTTAACTAAACAAACAAAAGTGGTGTTGTCAGTTTCAAGTCTCATGTATTGTTTTTTTTATATTATTAATTCAAAAACTGTACCACATGATTTAATTATTAATATCCCAAAAATCTGTATTTAATTTTCTTCCTTTTTTCTTGTTTCCTTTTTTCTCGATTGTAGTAAGTTAAATACAATAAAAAAGAAACAATGTGTAAATGTGTATATGAGGAGGTTTGCTGACTATTTATTTTTGTTGCAGATGTGAAGCAGGCTTTGATCCAGTGGCAGGAGAGAATCGACTTTGCTCATAAACTGCTCACTCTGCTCAACTCCTACAGCCCTCCTGAGCTTCGCAATGCCTGTCTGGGTAAAAAATTCTTGTGAAAACAGTATCTACCATACTTACAAAAACACTTTTACTTTTAGAATTGTTTTAGTTAAATAAAGGAAGCACTGTCATATGTATAAACATTGTCAATACATAACCGTGTTTTAGTAAAATGTTGTCGTTTTCCTCTAGATGTGCTAAAGGAGCTGGTTTTACTGAGTCCCCACGACTTTCTTCACACACTGGTCCCATTTCTACAACACAACCACTGCACGTACCACCACAGCAACATCCCCAGTGAGAGCTCTTCTTTTCTTTTCTGTCGCACACATTACGCATTATCAAGTATATCCTAAAACCTGGATTTCTTGTCCTGTCCTCAGTGTCGTTCGGGCCCTACCTTCCCTGTAGAGAGAACATTAAACTGATGGGAGCCAAGAACAACATTCGTCCTCCGAGACCCGAGCTCAACATGTGTCTGCTGCCGTCGATGGTGGAGAGCAGCAAGGTACTAACAGCATTCACTACTGCGCCATTTGGTCTGGATTCTTGCGTGTTAAATGGTAGACAGCTAAACACGAAGAGGAGCAAATGGAGAAAAGAAAAGTAGAAAACAGAATCAATAGGATGCGTAGCAAACCTAAAAGTGTGAGCTCAGCTTCATTTGAACGGTTTTCCAACTCCTGGCTGTGTTTTACTGACCTTTTAAAATAGGGAAAGATCTTGTTTTCTATTTGATAAAGCTATACCCTGTGTGTGTTTCAGGGTAAAGACGAGGTGTACGACCGAATGCTGCTGGACTACTTTCTCTCTTATCATCAGTTTATCCATCTGCTCTGTCGCGTCGCCATCAACTGTGAGAAGTTCACCGACACGCTTGTCAAACTCAGTATGTATACAACTGTGTTCAGAAAGGCCCACCAAGGGCTTTGTAGACCTTTTAAATGAGGTAAAAGCGATCTGTCTGACTACTCATATTTGTCTCCCTCAGGCGTGCTAATTGCGTATGAAGGCCTTCCTCTTCATCTCACTCTGTTTCCTAAACTCTGGACCGAACTGTGCCAGTCTCAGGTGAGTTTAAGCTGTTGACGCAGAGCTGTCCGGATCCTTTGTTTAGAGACAAAGTGAATGAGTGATGTTTTCCTATTTATTTTCAGACGGTTTTGGCCAAAACATGTGTAAAGCTGCTTTGTGAGGACCCAGCCTTCAGTGAATACATTAAGTGCATCTTGATGGACGAGAGGACGTTTCTCAACAACAATGTGGCCTATTCCTTTCTCACAGCCTTCCTCCACAAGGTGAACCTTACTACAAACATATTTTAAGGGACAAAAACGTGAAGTTAAAAAAAACAAAACATTTTTTTTAAATATTTTAACACTTACTTGCACTTACTTGTAGATTTAATTAGTTATTGAGCTCTTCTGTATACCTATGTTTTTTTCTATCCTCTCATGACCCTTTTACACGACCCCAAACATAGTGAAACATTGAATTGAACTGTACTCTTCCTTTTGATCATTATAATATAATATAATATAAAATGTGCGTCTCATTTCTCTTATGCATGTTCTTATACATGTATTTTCATGTTTTCATTCTCCACTGACTTCTGTGTGTGTCTCATTTGTGTAGGTCCAGGTTTTGTCAGGCCCCAGCCGCTCTAATCTGATCAGTGTTCTGGTGACGAACCTGTTGAACGAACAGAGCAGCCTTCAGCCTGAACTCTGCGCTCATCGACAGGAGCTGAACAAGACGTGTGGCCTTCTGAATGCTGTACGCGCTCACACACACACACACACACCCTCGGCTCTGTATTCTCCTGAACCCCAGTTCTAACCCTTAAAAAAAAACACTCAAAGCTGCAAAACGTCAAGTTACTTAAGTAGCATAGACATGTTTAAATATTTCTAATGTGCTGAAACTGCTGTATTTGTGTATTTCTTCAGGACCTGCGAGTGCTGCTGCTGCTGCTCTCCGTACAGACTGCTCAGAGCGTAGACTCCTCTCTGTGTCCTGCCTTAAGCCCCGCCCTCACTGAGCTGCTGGGACGGTGTCGGCTCTGTGTCCAACAGCGCAGCGTGATGGAGACGGAGGCCAGCGACCACAAACCCAAAGGTACAACACAATAAACATGCTGACAGTTTTAAATCCACATATATTTAGGGTCTTTTTAAGCCCCTCCTTCTGATATTTGTGATTGGGACCATTTTAATACATCTATAGAGCATAGTCCTCATCCTCCAGTGACTTGTACCCTATAGCCTTTAGCTGCTGTAGCTGAAATGTTCTTATAAAGCCAGTTTACTTGGACAGCAGTTGGATTCCTGAGTGATTCACAAATGATGGAGAATTCTGGTCTTTAATTAGTAATTTGTGTTAACTCTAAGTTAAGGCCTAAATGTAAAGCTGTCACTGTGACTGGTTAGGTCAGCTCCTCTCAGATTGAAAAAAAATGACCCGGTGGTAGATCCACTGTTTATAAATTTACTTCTTACTTGTGTTCTGTTTTCAGCTGACGACGACGGTGCGACTCCAGTGAAACGCCGCAGAGTTAGTGGAGATGAGTCCGCTTTATCGTCCGCTGCCGCTGTCGAGTCCAAACCCGACTCTCAGGACGCTCTGTCGGACACCGAAACCCGTGACTCTTCCTCCCTCATCGACCCTGGGACTGAACAGGACCCTCCCACTCCTCCTCCTCCCGCACACGCTCAGTCCGACTCCAAAGATGAGAAAACGGACGCCTCCTCCTCCTCCTCTTCATCTTTCTCCTCCTCATCTTCAGTAGCGCTGCAGGAGGCGGGGCTGACGCAGGGGGAGGAGCCAGAAGCGCAGAGTCACGTGACCGAGAAGCAGGAGGAGGAGCAAACGTGTGCCTCTAAAGACGAAACGAAGCCGGAAAACGAGGCCAAACCCGACGACGGCGTTTTCCCGTCGAGCCTGGCTCTGACGGGAGACGGCTCGTTCTCTCCCGACATGTTGGACACACTGTACAGGACGGTCGAAGCCACCATCGCTGTCGTCAACAAACTGTCACCCAAAACCCCGCCTTCTTCATGACAGCGCCATAACAAAATCTGAAGCTTCTTCTTCTTCTTCTTTCGCTTTTGTAAATCAAGGTTTCTTCTTAGCTCCAAGCCCTGTTTACACCACAACAGTTTGTACTAAAATGGAAAACTCACTCATTCTATTGCAGTTTGAAAAAAGTCAATATGCAAACAGCCTTTTTAGTTTGTTATTAACAGCCTCTTGTACCTATTTGCTGGACAGCAACACTCAAATATCACTATATCACCTTGCTCTTCTGCATTGTATAAAGGGTCTGCGAGCCACTATTTAAATTATAAAGTGCAGATCTCACGTTGGAAAATGTTGCTTTCAAATGTTGCTTTGATGCTAATTCTATTTTGCTAGCAATAAGGTAGCTAATTTTCACTGCTGCGTCACTGATCTCTCAGAGCAGACTCCTGTTTCCTCAGACCTGCTAACTTAGGGCTACACTGAAACAAAAAACATCCAGACACTACAAAAAAAGATCCACATTTGCAAATGGTAATGCCATAAAATTGTTCTTGGGGTATATTAATATACAGATAAGAAAATTAGAAATAAAAATAAGACATTTTAATGACGTAGGCTTTGAAACCAAAAAAATCTCAATCATGTGATTTCTATGCACAGTTGGAACTGCCATATAAATTAATTTTCCCCCCTTTTTACTAATTCATATTTTGTACCCCTAGTCTCACAGTCAAGATGTGCAGCACTTTTAAAACTTTCTGCTTCATGCTCAATAAAATTATAAAACAAACACAATAAAATAAAGCTTAGAAAAGCAACTAGACCAATAACTATGGTATCAGGTTTTATATTTGCAAACTCTATAAAGTACATTGTAATTGTATTTGTTTCGTACAAGTTGCACATTTTCAAAAACTAAAATATCTTATAATGATTCTACAATTGTACAATGATCACACATCATGAACTCTAAATTTTAGAACAAATACAGTTCTGACTGTAATTGTCCGACTTCAGTAGTGAGCTGTGTGCCAGAGCCACAGCTGTGGTAAGTTGTAGGGCTTTACCTTCTCAAGTTCATTTCAATCTTTATTCTTATATCATGTATATTTTTTGGTTCAGCCATGCCCTTATTATGTCATTGTAACCTGGTCACATATAGCTGGCAAATACTGCAACATGACAAGCTTAAGTCAAATGGTTTCGTCTACAGTGCTGTGAACAATGACTTCAAGCACGGCCCAAAAACGGATACTTCTCCCAAATACTAGATGTAAACTGTGATGTCTCTCAACAAGTTCATCACTGTAGTTTGAGGGTGTTGCTTTCTGAAAACATTAGAGAGTGAATGCTTTTACAAGAACCACATATTAACTGTAATCATTTTTAGGCTTTAAATCCTGTTTTCAGTGTAAACAGACGGTGGAATCCCATCATACGTTTACCTTTTAGTGCCAGGGCTGTTGTGGTGTAAACTCCAGTGACTCTTTTATCTCGGACTGATGTTGGAGTAAACCTGTTCAGACTCGAGCACATTTCTCTCAAAGGGCAGATTGTGTTATTGTTTTTGTTGTGTTTTATACTGATTTAGTTTGATTTTATTTGCCGTTTGCTGTGCGGGGAAAGGTTTACAGAACTTAAGTCTCCTGTATGTATTTAATTTTATTGCATTTTTACGGTGTATAAAATGGTGTCCTGTGCCAGTTTTGTACGAAATGAACAAGGCAAAAGAGACGTTGCCTTGACTTTTTCTGTGGTTTATTCAGACAGTTTAGCTGTTAAAAAAAAAGAGAGAACCACGTGAAACTTGATTCTGTAAAGAATCCGCTCTAGTTGTTGCCTGAAGCTGTATATGAAAACTATATAAATATATAGATATAAATATCTTTATATATAAATCTATATGAATCTATCGAAGGGTGCTTTATTGGACTGTGGTTGGAATAAAGCCTCTGTGTTGGACCAGTCAGAGCTTTTATTTTCTGTTTACTTCTGCTTCTTCTGCTTTGTGTTGATCATTTTAATAGAGAATAAATTAATAAAAGAAGTTTTAATATGAAGAACTGAAGCCATTGGGAGCTGTGAGGTTTATTCTAAAAAGGGTTTGTCTTTGGGCACCCCTTGGTGGCTCGCCTGGGAGGGTGCATACCACATACTTGAGCGACCTGGGTTCGAATCCAAAAAATAGGCTTGTCCTTGAAGGAAAAAAAATAAACTAATGGTAAGTTTAGTAGCACTCAGATTCAGAGTTTGTCCTATATAACTAAATTGTGTTTTTCACCAGCTTAGACCAGCCCTGAAATATTCTCCTGAAACTCAGTAAAATTCTTTTTTTTTTTTTTCCTTTTTTTTGTTTTCACCTCTAACTGTTATGGAGCTAAAATACACAAAATATATATGATTTAGTTTTCAGTTGTCACTTCAAACCACTGATATTGGTCTAACCATACCTGTCAGCTACCATCATACCAGTCGACTGAGGACACCATTACTACTGCTCTCCACTCGGGGGCGGGCCACAAACACTTGGCACAGAACACTAACAAGACCAAAGAACTCATTTTAGATTCCAGGAAGCACAGAGTGGACCGCTGTGCCCTCCAAGTAGAACAAGTTCACAGTTTTAAATTCTTTAAAAAAAGTTATTCACATCACTGGAAACCTCTCCTGGTCAGAACACATCACCGCACACACTCAAGGTTTATTTATATTCTATTTATTGTATGTTCTGTGCAATAACTGCATTTTCATTATGTTTTTATTCAAGATCTTTTTATGAGTGAGATGGGACTGAATGTTTGAATGAGTTCGTTTTTTACCTAATTTGAGAGCACCCCTCTCTGTCCCTTCTTGGTCCATTTGTATTAAGTGAGTATGATCACACAACAACCAAAGCATGTCCAGGCCAGAAAACGGCATGCCTCAGAGCCACAGGTCTTAAGTTTACACGTGTGGTGAAGTTAATTGTGTGAATGTGAAATGTCCTCGCACAAATAGTAAACACCCACTGCACTAATGAGCAGCTGAAACCGGTCAGAACAACAGCCTCATTGTTCGACGTAGACATTCCAACAAAGTCTGGACTGGAGTTTTTTTCAATTTATTCACTCATTTAAATTTTTGATTTAGACATTGTACGTAAACAGCAGTTGTCTGCAAACTTTAAAGCCATAGTCATAGGACTGAATGAATGTCTTCTACTTGTATTATTGTCTTATTTGTCAAGTATTAAAGCCCTTTGGTGGCGTCAGGTGCCAAATTGCACACCTACGGTAGCCCTGTAGGGACATACTGTTAATCACGCAGTTGCCATCAGTACGGCAATTTTAACCAATTGAAAATCATCACTAATGGTCCTCAGGTCTATAACTCAACACTGATTGGTCTATTTATAGGGCACTTAGCCACAACGCTAATGCTAAACAAGTTGAAATAGGATTATTCTATATTTGACCTTTTTCCATGGTTTTAACAGGATTTTTTAACATGTATTTAACAGAGCGGATATTCCCTCTTCTCTTATAACAACTCATTATTTAACAATATTTCTTGCCCATAGATTGTTTTGGGGTTTTTTTACTGTTTGTGCAGATAACTTTAAATCAGTGCTGTTATTACTACTTTTACCTGTAGACAGGATTGAGAAACCACATTAAACCAAAAGCTTTACATTTTGGTCATTCAGTCGTTCTTATCCTTATGCTATAATTATAATAATAATTTATATAATATAATTATAATTTGGGTGACTGGACTTATCTGAGTGTCTATATGAGTGAAGTAGTCTTTTTTTCTCTACAAATGCAGATAAAGCCTTTCTTTTACATTTTTTAACAGTGGCTTTAACCCCAAATGGCTTATTATTGGGTTATATGCTGACATTACGCATTTTTGAATGTTTTGTTTTCTTTTTCAGTCACTTTTCGCTGCAGTGTGAACGCAGCACTCACCGACACTAAAGCCCTCTGGGGGTGAACTTTTCCGGAGACAGTTTCCTGGTTTTTCCTCAAACATGGAGCAGACTGTGACGGACGACAGGAAAGTGAGTCCAAACCCGCTTTAAACATCAAACTTTCAATCTTAAAAGACAAAAAAAAATCACATAGTTGTACCTCTTACATCACGAACTGAACGCACTTACTCTATTTCACTTTTCACTCCTTCCTTCGGCTTTGAGATTTAGAAACGACGCAGGAAACGGGCAGAAGTTGGTCGATTTCTTGTAAACTATTCTGCAAAGCGACAAGTAGCACTTCTTTACGTATTCATTGCTATATATTGTAATTATTACGTTTTTAAACTCAAAAGGTTTAACTCGAGTCACGTTGGTCACATGACTCAACACGTAATTAGCCTCTTGTACAGACTGCAGCATTTTTACTTCAAAAAGTTAGTTTTAAGATCACTTTTCATGGGTTTCTGGTATGAAACATGAAGAATAAACTCTCTTCTTTTATGTAAACACTTTATTTTTACAGTGTCGCTTCCTTATATGTGTATTGCTTATATATTACAGATAAAAAGACGTTTTTGTCCGGATCAGCTGTAGGACACGTCATAAGCCCCGCCTCCACGTATTTTCCAATAAAACTCGAAAAAAAAAAACGGAAAAAAAAAACAAAAACGTGGCTTAAAGTTGCAGCTTGGAGAATTCAAAAATAGTTCCAGCTGTAAATAGACTGTAGACTGGTTTCAGTGCTGTGATGTTTCTAAATCCTGATGTAATTTTGTATTAATTATTGATATAATTATTGATTAATGTTATTTGTACAGAGATGATTTTTTGTAAAACTTTGCTGAGAAACGGTAGATTTGAGTTCATTATTATCAAGGTTGCTTTTCTTTTTTGGACAAGATCTGTTTTAAAAGAATCAGGAAACATACATGTTATTTGTTCATTCATCTTATTCCGCTTAGTCCCGTTGGGGGTCATGGGTCACTGGAGCCTATCCCAGCAGCTTTGGGCCTCAGGCGGGGTACACCCTGGACAATGGCCAGATAGTCGCATTCACTCTCACTTTTATCCACTTGGAGAGAACCAACGGTAACACAGGAGGACATGCAGAGATTGCTCATTAACCATTTACTACGGTCAGGACAAGGCCTGCATTACAATTAAACAATTCCTTAAGAAATGCTGCTGCGATTGGTGCATTAGACTTGTCACAATCACAAACTTTATCTCATCATTTATTTTTTACTAAATGTATTGGGGTTTTTTTTTTGTTTTTTTTACAGAAACATGGATTTCCACAGAGAAGTGGACCAGATGAAAGCATCTCTAAAAATCTGGTAACTGGTTTAGTCCTGGTTTTGTCCTGGTTTATTTCTGTTTTAGTCCTGGTTTAGTCCTGGTTTAGTCCTGGTTCAGCCCTTGTTTAGTTCTGGTTTAGTCCTGGTTCAGTCCGGGTTTAGTCCTGGTTTAGTCCTGGTTCAGTCCTGGTTTAGTCCTGGTTTAGTCCTGGCTTAGTCCTGGTTCAGTTCTGGTTTAGTCCTGCTTCAGTCCTGGTTTAGTCCTGGTTTAGTCCTGGTTCAGTCCTGGTTTAGTCCTGCTTCAGTCCTGGTTTAGCCGGGTTTAGTCCTGATTCAGTCCTGGTTTAGTCCTGGTTTAGTCCTGGCTTAGTCCTGGTTCAGTTCTGGTTTAGTCCTGCTTCAGTCCTGGTTCAGTCCTGGTTCAGTCCTGGTTTAGTCCTGGTTCAGTCCTGGTTCAGTCCTGGTTTAGTCCTGGTTCAGTCCTGGTTCAGTCCTGGTTCAGTCCTGGTTCAGTCCTGGTTCAGTCCTGGTTTAGTCCTGGTCCAGTCCTGGTCCAGTCCTGGTTCAGTCCTGGTTTAGTCCTGGTTCAGTCCTGGTTCAGTCCTGGTTTAGTCCTGGTTCTGTCCTGGTTTAGTCCTCATTCAGTCCTGGTTTAGTCCGGGTTTAGTCCTGATTCAGTCCTGGTTTAGTCCTGGTTCTGTCCTGGTTTAGTCCTGATTCAGTCCTGGTTTAGTCCTGGTTGAGTCCTTGTACATTCTTGGTTTCTCCATCTGTATCTAGTTAACACTTGTTAATTGTGTCAGTGCGTCCCGTTCAGAGGACACATCTCTGGAGGTCTGCATCCGGGGAAGAAGCTGGTTTTGGTCGGGGTTGTGGATCCAAAACCCGACAGGTACAACATGACCCCCCTTTTTATACTGTACATTCCACAGACACTGACCCAGACCCAGACCAGAGTTTGTCTTTTCTGTTGTAGGTTCTACGTGGCGCTGACCTGTGGAGTCGGGACGTCCCAGCTGCCTCCCGAGGACGTGGCTCTAGAGATCTGTGTCCGGTTCAGAGACAGACAGGTTCAGTGTCGGGCCTGTGAGTCTGGAGTGTGGGGACAGACTCAGACAGACGTCCCCTTCTTCCCCTTCATCAGAGGACAGCCCTTCAGGGTAGGCACTCACCTTCATGTGCCATCTGCCTTCATGTGTTTTCAGATGGGACCATGGGATTTATTTTCATCCTCTAGAGTAGCGCTCAACTAGTGTTTCAGATCATAACATGACAGGATTAATATGAGTGGAAAATGACTGCTCTAGCCCAGTTTAGTCTGGTTTAGTCCTGGTTTAATCCCAGTTTAGTCTGGTTTAAGTCCTGGTTTAATCCTTGTTTTGTCTGGCTTGGTCCTGGTTTAGTCCCAGTTTAGTCTGTTTTAGTCCTGGTTTAGTCTCAGTTTAGTCTGGTTTAGTCATGATTTAGTCCCAGTTTAGTCTGGTTTAAATCCTGGTTTAATCCTTGTTTAGTCTGGTTTAGTCCCAGTTTAGTCTGGTTTAAATCCCGCTTTAATCCTCTTCTAGTCAGGTTTAAGGCTGGAGGAATATGTTGCTTTAAAAATCAGTTTAAATGGGATAGAAAGCAACTGTATTAACATAGAGCATCATTTTCAATAACTTTATTGTATACAACACATGCCTTCCTTCTTTTTTTTTGTTACAAATGAGGACATTTTGTGGGAATCCCTCATAAATGTTAAAGTGACCACTTCCTGTTGTGTTTCCTTCAGATGGAGATAAACTGTGAGCAGAGCCGTCTGCGTGTTTTCGTCGACGGAGAGAAACTGTTGGATTTCTCACAGAATCAGGGCTCTGAGTAACATCGACACGCTGTGGGTCAAAGGCAGCCTCAGACTCACCAAACTGGGCTGAGTCCCACTTTAGACCCTCTCTGGAGTCAAACATGAAGACTACCTCTTACCTCTCAGTATGTCCAGGATAAATGCTCTGTCCTCGAGGGAAAAGCACGTATTTGTTCAAACTGATGTATTTTTATTTATTGTTGAATAATGAGTTGTTTCAAATTAAAGTGTATGTCATGTTTAATGTGACTTTTTTCTGAATAATATTTATGACAGTATTTGAAAAGTAAAAAAATTAAAAGCTTAAAAAAGTGGTTTAGTACAATAATATTAAAAAAGTGACCCATGATGTTTGGGATTAAACTGTTTATTAGTATGTTGGTAACACTTTAGGCTAATGGTACATGTTTTATTGTGAATTCATGCATTAATTCATGCATTAGTAAATGCATTAAAATCTCATGAATCACCAGGAATTATCCTGAGTTCACATATTTCCATTCATGACATTAAACATGAACAACTCATGAACTAAACAATTAACTAAGGAATGGAAATCATTTCGACCTTTGATTAATTAAGCATGATCATGATGTAAAAAATACAGACCTCTGAACCAAATCCAAAGTCAGTACAAAAGTGAACAAATCATTAATGAATCATTAGGTCCTTGTGACTTCATTGTGTTTGTGTCCCTCAACGTAAGTGGCATAAGTTCTTAAACTCTACTGAAATATAGAATATTAGTGATGGCACAAGTTGGAAAACACATGAACTATGATGCAGTTACTCATAAAATATTCATCTACTGTGCCATGAAAAAGTAGTTGTCCCTTCATTATTTCATTTTTATTTTTTTTGCACATTTGTCAACCTTAAAATGTTTCAGATCATCAAATAAATTTAAATATTAGACAAAGATAACTCAAGTAAACACAAATTGTGAAAAAAAGTGGAAAAAAAACTATACAAATCTACCTAGCCCCACGTGAAAAGGTAGTTGCCCACTAAACATAATAACTTGTGGTGCCACCCTCAGCAGCAATAACTACAATCAAATGTTTGTGAGAACTGACAATGAGACTTTCACATCACTGTGAAGGAATTCGGGCCCACTCTTCTGTGCAGAATTGTTTTAATTCAGCCACATTGGTGGATTTTTAAGCATGAGCTGCCCTTTTTGTATTTTCCATGAACAATACAAAAAGGACAGCTTTTTGAATTTGTACCAATTCTAACCTAAGTGAAGATGCCAGTTTCTTCATATTATAGATGCTAAGCATCACTTCAACCCATTCTTCCACTTTAGGCACTAGTCCACTTTGCCATCTCCTGGTAATCACCTACAGGCCAGCAGCATAATTCTCATCATCAGTTCTTTTTAGATGAACTGTTTCTATCTTTCCCAGATACATAGTTTCAAAAGTGAGTGGGAACTTTGTTTTCAGGATTTGATCTATGCATTTTTTTTTTTATCTCAATCCAATCTTGTCTTATCAATGAGCATTCACAGAAGATGTAGAAGTGATCTGCTTTGACTGCACCGCAGAGTCTCCAACTGTTTGTATCCCCATATTTTCTCTGTGTAGGGGTCGCAAAGTATATTATTGTATTGTTACAATAATTGTATATCCGTGCTACCTCCAAAACCCTGAGTTGGTTGGCTTCTTTGAATCATTGCTGTATGACAATTGTGGAGGAGCTACAGAATATCTCAACCTCAAGGCTTACCAGTACATTTAGGCAGACGTTTTAGGGCCCCTTCTCAAAGGTTTGCCTAGGGCCCCAAATTTTCGAAGCCCGCCACTGAGTAATATACTGTGGTGCTGAACCATGAAGGCCATTAAAAACAAACAAAATCGATTCTGAAATGGACTGGAAGCCAGTGAAGAGAGGCCAAGACTGGAGTGATATGGTCTTGTTTACGTGTTCTGGTGAGAGAAGCGAGAGAGTGAAGCTTGAGTCGCTCCATAATAAAGTGCGTTCGATAGTTGAGCCAAGTAGAAATAAAAGCATGTATGCTAAAAATGATTGCAACTGTTGTTTTCCAAAATTTGAGAAATAAATGGAAGCTTTGAGATGGGGCGATAATTGGAGAGAACTGAGGCATCCAGATTTGTTTTTTTCAGTAAAGGCTGCACCACTGCCTCTTTAAAATAAGACAGGACAACACCAGAAACAAGACTGCTGTTTATAATCATTTGAATGTATGGCCCAATACTGTCCCATACCTCTTTAAAAAGTGAGGTGGGGAGGATGTCAGTTTATCCACAATGTCGAAATAAGAGATATGGGCTCAAACTGATTAAAGACCGCACCACACTGGACAGAGACAGAGGGATCTACAGGAGAAGGAGGAATGCCAGCTCTAATTGTCTCAGTCTTATTTATAAAAATATGGAGAAACTTTTCACATCCCTGTGGGGAGACGTCAGGGTAATATGATAAAGGGGGATTAAGAGCAGAGTTTATAGTGTTAAAAAGAACGCGGGGGTTATGGCCATTTTCCAAAACAATCTTACAGAGATATTTTGTCTTTTCTGTTCTCATGATTCTTTGGTAGCTACACCATCTCTCTGTAAGTGTATCCCAAGAACTGCAGTTTGTCCTCTTTCAATTTACGCTCTGCCTTTCTCCATTCTCATCTGGCAGAGCGTGCTGCATCATTAAGCCATGGTTCGGATTTAGACTTACAGCGCATGGATGTGAGGGGAGCAACAGAGGAACACAGGAAGCAGCTAACTCCTCAGTAACTAAGCAGCCAGCAGACTTGTTCACCACATCAACACAGGGTTTAATGAAGCAACAGGTACGAGCCATAGCACGCTGCTTAGTGGTGGAACATGGAAGAGAGACATCAAATAAAATCGGTGCATGCATGCAAATTAAGGTATAAAACCCTAATTCAAATAATGTGGAAAAACATTTAATTTACAGAAATTTGCAGTAAAGGTTCTGTAGGGAAAACTATAATTTTGCAGTATTTTCATGTATTATTAGCATCAGTCACCTTCAATAAAATGATAATGCTCAAAATTCTGCAGAATAAGACCATAACTTCACAGATTTTTTTTGTTAAATTTGACCTTGTAAGAGAAATACATAAATCAAAATGACTTTCATCACTTGCTCATTAAATGTCCACAGACACTCAAATTGAACTGTACAACTCTTACAGTTCATGACAGTGTCTCAAGAGTAGACTCTTGTTGGAGTCCCAAGTAAATTACTGAAATGTAGAGTGAGTCTCCATCTCCTTTCTGTGATTCTCAGTCATGGTTTCACTCATTGAAGTTCAAGTCTGTCTTCTTCTTTCTTAACACTTTAACAAAAAATCTGTAAAATGATGGTCTTTTTCTGCAGAACTTTGAGTGTTGTCATATTATTGAAGGTGTTTGTTGTTAATAAGACAAAAAACCAACTATAAAATAAGAGTTTTCCTGCAGAACCTTTACTGCAAATTTCCGTAAATTAAATGTTTTTCCATATTATTTGAATTAGGGTTTTTACCTTAATTTTAGGTTTTTGTCATTTAACGTTTTTTTTAGGTTTTAGTGCACAGAGCAGTGACACAGTTAAACTAATGTTGATAATTAATTTGGCTATTCAGTTTATTTCTATTATAAGATATGTAATCAAGATCAATAGGTTTTAGTTGGATTTTAACAGGTTTTAGCTGGATTTGAAGAGGTTTTAGCTAAATATGAACAGGTTTTATATGGACTTAAACATGTTGTAGTTGGATTTGAACATTGGGCATGTTTTTGGAATTGAATATGTTTTCATTGGATGTGAACAGGGTTTAATTGGATTTGATCATGTTTCAGTTGAATTTAAACAGGTTTCAGTTGGATTTGAACAGGATTAGTTGGGTTTGTCACAGTCTTTGGCTCCTGGAATGACTCTTATTTACTATTCTGGCCCCTCACCACCTGAGTTTGACACCACTGTTCTAGAGTTTTAATCTGTCCAGTGAATGTGCTTCAGCTCGTTTTTTTTTTTCTTAATTTCACGGTACAGTTGTGTTTATACAAGTGAGTAAAGCTCCAAATCCTTCTAATAGTTTTTATTTTAATTCACGAAAAGCATTGGGAACGCTGCACATTCTGTTCCAAACCAAAACATGAAAAATAAAATGATCAAATTTGTCATTCAGAAAGTGAAGAAAAGGGAATATTAGGTTGTTAAAAAAATATCAGTGTCTGCATTTTCTTCACAAAATTTACTGTATTAACTTAAAAATGTTTTAGATTTATTATTAGATTAATTGTATTTTGAGAAACTGACCTGACACATCTGTGTAGCATGGAGTCAACCATCTTCTGGCTCCTGTCAAAACAATAGCAGTGTCTGCATTTTATATATATATATATATATATATATATATATATATATATATATACATACATACACACACACACACACACACACACACACACACACACACACATATATATATATATATATGTGTGTGTGTATGTATGTATGTGATAAGTAGGTCCAACAGTAAAGTATTAGAAACAGCCCCATATCATGATCCTTGCGCCAACATGCCTCACTGTCCTCACACTGCACTGTGACTTGATTGAATTCTGTGTTTAGGGTTCGTCAGACAAACTGTCTGCAGCTCCCAAAAACAGAATTCAAGCTGAATTCAAGCCAAGCATGGTGGCACAAGGATCATAATATGGGCCTGTTTCTCATTTCTTTCCATAGCCCTAACCATGACCAAAAAGACTGATCCCAATTATTAATAAAACAATAAAAACCTACTTACATTCGCCTCTATTCCTGGGGGACTGTGGTTGTGACTGTGGTTCTTGTCATCCAGTTCGCCATGGCCTCAGTTCTCTGCTTCAGCTCTTCTTCCTTGGCTTGTGTGATCTCCTGTTGCTCCGTCAAAGCTCTTTTTGCCTCTTGAAGTTGATTCAAGAGGTCATTTTTCTCCATCTGTAGGTGAAATTTCTGCTCTTCCACTTTTTTGCTCCATGACCTGAGTCCTTCAACCTCTTCTGTGTGACACATGTTGTCCACCATCACAGGCTCTTCTTTTTGATGAAGATGCACCACCTGGTCTTCTCTCTTCGTCGCTAGCTTCTGATATTCTCTTTGTAGCTGCAGATGTTCCTTTAAGTTGATGTGGTTGGACAGACAGTGCTTTTGTTTAGATTCAAGGTCCGTGATTACAAGCCTCAGATGAGCATTCTCAGTGAGTGCTTTCTCTGTCTCAGACTTGTGTGCCTCCCTGAGAAGGGCAAGTTCAGCATCAAAGTGATCATTCTTATGATGCAATAAACTTTGCTTTTGCTTCAAATCCACAAAATCTTTCAGCTGGATCTGCAGGTCAGTCACCTCTGCTCTCAGGGAAGAATTCTCCTTTTGGAAGTGCTGCACTTGATTAAAAAGGTCTTCAACCTGACTCTTACTTACATGATCACGTTGGCACTGACCCTCCATACACTCCAGCTTGTAAATAAAATAGCTGATGTGGACATTCTCATTCATTGCTGCCCAACTGCGATCTATTTTATGGGCATCGAAGATCATTTGAATATGTTTATGTAGCCGTTTAAAAGCATTTTCATTCTCTTTAAACTTTTTAAGTTCCTCCAAAAGCCTGGCATTGTCATCTGTCAATTGTTTATAAATAAGTTCAATGTTTTCGAGCTCTGCAACTTTGGCCTCTAAGGCAAAGGTTTTTTGGTGCTGGATCTGTAGCTCTGACTGCAAAACATCAGATAACTTTACGGCATCTAGAAATTTCCTTCTGTCACTGTGGTGAAGTTTGCAATTCTCCCTCAGCTGACACTTCTCTAATTCTAATTTTTCGTTTTTTATCTTTAAATCTCTCATCTCCTCTTTTAGACGTAAAAGCTCGTTTTTACTTACCACCTGTGTGTCAGCTTGAGGGGTGCAAATCTGATCTTTTGGAGGTAACTGATTAAATGGTCTGATGTCACCCTTCTGTGAGCTCTCAGGCAGTAGTCTGGGACAGCCAAAACAATTATTTTGGGACCTGAACCTCTGAGCCCCAAAGTGGTTCTCTAGTCTTCTCTGCATTTTAGGTTTGTGTAATGATCGTTCAAATTCTTGAAATACACTGAATTTTCTTAACTCGTATCCTTCTCTACTATCTTCTATTTTGTTTGTTGTACGGTTTGTCTGACAGTTACAAAGAATGTAGGCTAGGCGCTTCAATTTACAGTCTGCTTTGACGACTTTGTGACGTCACATGATGCCAAAACACGTGATCCGTTACCATAGAAACGAACAACACGCCAATGGTTGCCTTTTTAATGGAAGACACGCCTCATGTGTAAGTCATGGTGTAAGTAAGTAAAATAAGAGTGAAATAAGGGAAAATAATTTAACATTATTTTTAAAGTATATTTATGTACAATTGTAATATAAGTGCGCATTTCATGATGTTCAAGAATAGATATTTCAGCGTATAACAAAATAATAGGCTAAAGACACAAAAGAAAATGCTTCAAATTTACAATTTTGATGGAAAAAAGACTGTTTTACACATAGATATTAGACACGTGATAATTGTGAGCTATTGAATGAGTTTAAAGTCTTAAATTCTAATTTTGTATGATCATCCTTTGTCAATACACAATAAAAATGTTCTAGATTAGCTAATAAATACATATAATAATTCATTAATGAAGAAATAAACAGCGCGTGGCTATGTCTGAGATACTATAGCCTACTCTGTTACTACGCAACACTACAATAAAACCATCGTAACCAGAAGTTACAGGAAAATCCATTTTAATTTCTGTCCATTTCTGAAGAAATGCCCTTATAATAGGGCTGAAAATGTTCCCACATCATTTCGCTACCAAAACAAATGTGGTGTTATTGTTGGTCCGTTAGAGCCACCTACTGGTTATTTGAGGTAAAAGCAAGCAGCGGGTCCCTGGCAAAGAAAATACTTGAAATGACGACGTTGCCAGAGAAGCAGAGAAATTAAAGTGGAATTACTGCTCGTTGCAGTGTCTTTTCTGCCTCGTTATGAAGCTATAGTGTTATCATAACCATACCCTGACAAACATTAGCTTAAAAAATAGGCACAAATGAATGCTTTCATACCTTTTTAAAGAAATGTATAGCCTTTCTTTAAAAACACAGGCTCTGCTCACCAGCTTTCTCACTGTATAATGATAGTTACTGCAAGGCTAGCTACTGCAAGGCACCCTCTTGCGACCCTGTATATCAGCGGTGTCAAACTCAAAGTGGTGAGGGGCCGTGATAGTTGATAAGAATCCTTTCAGGGGCCAAAGATGGTGACATTTGGAAGCTTTTATTACATTTTGATTGTGAGATTTCATCTTAATTTCAGTCTTAAAAAAGTTATCTTTAACATTAATTGCCTCCTTTTATAGAAACTGGTTTTAGTTGGATCTGAACCAGTTTTAGATGGATTTGAACAGGTTCTAGATGGATTCAAACAGGTTTTACTTTGATTTGAACAAGTTTTAGGTGGATTGTAACAGGTTTTAGATGGATTTGAGCAGGTGTTGGATGGATTTTTACAGATTTGATTTATCTGTGTCACAAAAATCAAACCTATTCAAATCCAATTAAAACCTAGTGCAAGAAATATCACCTACTAAATGTATTGAAGGGCCACATAAAACAATGCAAAGGGCCGCATTTGCCCCCCGGGCCTTGAGTTTGACATGTGTGCTGTATATGGTTTTGTTTGCACCCAGTCACCGCTCACAAATTATTTTATTTTAAAATATACAAAGCCCATGCAGTGGTGGCAATGCACAGCTGTCTAACAAATAATTGGACCTATGCCTGTCCAGCAAAAACATAGTAAGTTATAATCTCTCACTGCACCGTTCGTCCAGAATATTGCAAACAAACTTCACGTTTCACCCTGTGTTGTGACCCCAGGGCCTGTGGTCATGGAACATTCTCCTCTCGTCAACGCCAGAGATTGAAACAGAATAGAAGAAAATAAAACATCTGTTAAAGAATGCAATTTTTAATCTCGTGTCACGTGTTTGGTGCAGCTGCTTTGTGTATCTGACCTGTGTATGAAGGTACTAGAACACAACACATTTGGATTGTTTTAAAACAAGAGGATGAGATAACCAATATAATGGGTATTTTTTCAAATAAAAGATTTTCTATAACAAAATTTGATACATACGTTTGATTAAAAATACATTTAAGAAAATATTACAGTGTGACTGTAATGAGTTTAAACTGAAATAATGTTAGTGATGCGACAACAGAAGGATAAACAGGGTAACATCTGTGGATGAGTTGCAGACAATGATAAACCTGTTTTTTTTTAACTTATTCATTATGTGTAGTTCATTATGATATATTATGTTTTGAGAATGTTGTTTACAGGAAACAAAGAGCTCCAATGTAAAGCTGATGCATGAGTTACATGTCACATGTTATATCTGTGTTCTCCATCCTCTGCAGCTGAACTGTGAGTAAGAACTTTGTAACTGGGTGTAAGAGGTCAATGGTCAACAAGACCCTGACCAAATGCTTACAGGGAAATGTTACAGGGACAGTTGTAATTTTCTTTAGATTTCATTAATTGAACGATTCAAAATATAATACAATAATTTGTAATTATAAAAAGAAATATAAAATAAACATAAAATAAAGCATCAGAAAATAAATAAATAAAATAAAAAATAAAATAAATAAAAACAATTAAGCAATGAGAAAACTAGAGCAAACAAACAAAAGTAAAGAATGACATTTTTAATAAACTGGCATAAAGTGAGTCTATGGGAAATTAATAGAGAGTTAAAAAGTGCTTTGTGAAGTAAAATTAAATATAAAAGTAAAGTTTCTGAAACAAGTTTTCCTAAATTAGATGTAACTGGAACAGATATAAAAACATTAATTTTAAGCCTTAATGGTGAATGATTGTTGTACCATTGAATCATCTTCTGGTTCACATTCTAGCCATTCCCTTTTCCATCGGGATCTTGATGTTCTGTTAAACTATAATGCCACTCTTAATAGTTGATAAAAGTGTATCGTAAATATCTCAGACATGTGTTATCAAAAGAGAGCATTAGCAACAGGGCACTAGCAACAAAATCATAGTTTATGAAAAATGTAATCCTCTGACCAAGACACGTCATTTTGACCAAACATGACTCACCGAGTCTAACTCAATGTAAATGAAGTTTTACTTAAAATAATCCTCTTGAGAGTTTAACATTAATTTAGTCTTCATTATTTGTTACCATTTACCTTGGCAGTGAGTCGCTGCAGTGATCTGTGTTTGAATCAGTTAAACATCAATTACAGAGGTTTTCAGTTTTTATAGCTGTAACATAAAGTAATGTATTATTTTCTTAAGTGGTATAACCTGATGAATGGTGTTTTCAGGCTGCTCTTTGAGAAATAATGCAAAAAATTACTTTGGTGCTAAATGGTTAAAAGTTAATCAGTACAGTGACTATAGTCTTCTCCTAAAGTCTCTGAATATAGATGTTAATCCTCTAAAAGTACTTTACTTCTTTTGGACTGTACAGCTGCAGACTCTTTATAAACAACTGATAAAGGACTATGACTGTCTTCACTGATAACTGTGAGTGGAAGTGAGACCTGTTGATGGCCTAGTGTTTCTGGGGGGTAGTTACTTCATGTGCCTTGCTGGTTGTTTCCACTGCTCCAGCACTGAACTGAACTGAACCTGCCTGGCTCTGGCACTGTTTTGTCTACTGAGACTTATCTGAGAACATGGCTGCCTGCTCTGTATCGTCTCTGAGAAACATGAGACTAACACTGGCTGAAGCACCTACGACAAAGAAAGCTCGTTTCTGACTGGTCTTAAAGCTGCACTTTGTGGACTGGGCTCCTCCACACTGTCCTCAGGTCAAATGGACTGAATCTATACCACTGCAACTGCTGCTGCTCAGAGTTCATTACAACATGAACTGTTCTGCTGCTGCACAAGGGGTGCTGCATAAATAATACAAATAAAAAGTTTGACTATTGAGATCTTTCTATTTTAGAGAGAGGTTGAAATGAATTCACAAACACCCATTTAAATTAGTTTTGCTTTTAGTAAAGCAATATTATTTAAATTAACTGTTGAATAGCTCACTCATCTAAAGCAAATGTGCTTTTTGTTAAGGGTCAAAAGTCCAAATACTAAAAACATAGAACTGACATGTAGATGCTACAATTGTTGGGGAAGTTACATTCAATGCCAGCCTAACTGAGTTCACACAAAACAATGTGAATCAGTTAGTTCCTGACAGGCCATATGTCACAAAATGGTTTGACATATGGAGAGAGATTGCTCTGCAAACCTGAGCACAGATAAATCTGCCCTAGCAATTAAGAAATTCTTAGTCTTTCTTTAGCTGCATTAGCAGCTGGATTCTACATACTCAAAACAGACCTTTTCTGTATGAGGAACTGTGTGTGTGTGAAAATTCCCTATTAACAATATATTTGCAAGCTTAAAGGTCCCATATTATACTATTTTGAACATTATACAGTGTATTTTGGATACATTTAGGTTACCATATCACGTTTTGCAACATGAAACACACAATAATGATCTTATACAAGTGGTTTGAATGAGCTCTCATCATGAGTCCAAAGTGAACGGTCTGATTTGGCGCTGTCACTTTAAGGCTCAGCTCTTCCGTGTTGGCTCCACCCACTTTCTGCCTGACGTCACTTTTTCAGCAATGGCTTAGAGAGTAACTGAGCCGTATATCTTCGACCCAGAGTCTGACTCTGAGTTCGAAGAACATGAGCAAACACAAAGACCTCGAAGGCTTCTACAAGACGTTTCTGCTTGGTAAATGAGAAACTATTTATTGTGTATGCTTCTATGGTGTAGCCCGTAGCATAGCGCGTGTTAACTGCTTCTGTTTATCGGTGCACATGTGGAAATTGCCTTACAATGCCTACTGAAGTTGAGAATGTATGCTGCCTGGAGACTCCTAAGGTAGCTGTTGTGCAGTGTATTGAAAGAACTATAATAAAGTAGCCTAACAATATGTAGAGCTATGCAGTAACATGTGTGCATGTTGCTGACAGTAAGTAAGCTAACACAGTAGCAGCGATGCTTCTCTGTGTCTGAGCTGCAGAGCACGGCACTTGTTGACAGTTCAGGAGAGAGGGGCAGGAGGAGTGTGGAGGAGCACTTCCTGGAGAGGAGTGGTTTATTTCACATATTGACGTCATTGCGTGAAACAGCTCGTTGAAAGGACTGTAGCTCAAACTAAATAAATTACTCAAACATGCGTGAATAAAACAAAACACAACTTTGGGTATGTGTTTGAGGTAGAAACAACGTTAGAACATGGTTAAAAGCTCAGAAAAGTCGATTTAGCATAATATGGGACCTTTAAGCACGTCCAGCATGGAGCAAGTAAGATTTAAGACTTTATCCACAGCGCCTTGTACTGCAGCGTTTTAGCATTACATCCCATAGAAACAGCCTTTACAGAAATGTTATTGAGAGAAACTAACAGCAGCTAATATTGAGCTCAGGTCATGTGACTTTGGATGAAGCAAAGGATCAAATAACAGCGCAAATTAATCACTCTCGACGCACACGTAAAAGTGAGAGTCTCACTGATGTGACTGGACGCCCGGTAGAGCAGGTAAGACGGCTATAGCCCACATTTACATTTATGTTCAGTGCCTTAAAGTAAACCGTAAAGTAAGTAAAAGTAATAATATTGACTAATGAAATAGATCCACTAAAGCACAAATTTTATTGATCAAGTTTCAAAAAATTCTATAAATTGTAACCTGAAAAGTAGAAAGCTTTTTAAGCACCTTTCTGGACTATTCCAAATCTACCCTGCCTCTCGTCCCTCTTCTTCAGAGCCCTGCTCTTCTACTGCTCTGCCCCAAGTCCTCGGTTTAATCCCTAAACCTGAGACTCCCTCCAGTTGCTCTGACCCTCTGCAACTCCCTGAGACCACTCACCCATCCACTGCCCCCGACAGAGATGTCTCCTGTGCTCATCCACGGCTACTCTGTGGAGGAGTACCAGCGGATCTACCACTCTGTGGTGGATGACATGCTGAAGTACGTTTGTGTCTCATGGACTGTAATCAGTCCTTTTGGGATTTTCACAAAGCTTCTTATTCAACATTCTCTGATGCTATATGAGTTTATTCATTCAAATATTTCACTGGTGCCATTAATAAAATAGCTCTACAATTATTTCTCACAGTTCTTTCACTTTTCACAGATACCCCAGTGGTCATCCCCGTCCCTACAGTCTAGAGCTGGGACGCAAGATCAAGCAGTGTTTGTGGGAAAAGCTGAACTGCCCGGTCTTTACTGAAACAGAGACCATCAATGGACTCGTGAAAACTGAAGAGTCCACCTGCAAAGGGCCTTATCCACCTCTGTTTAACATGGATATCTCTAGGGAACCGGACCCCCCTAGTTTAAGTCTTTTGCCGTGGCTCTAAGCCTGAAATTGTAAATTCTTTATGAAATTCTTTCTCAGAGGTTCAGTTCCCAATATAACTGTCTTGGCCGTCCCAGAGTACTGCCTGAGAGCTCACAGAAGGGTGACATCAGAACAGTTAATCAATTACCTCCAAAGAATCAGATTTGCACCCCTCAAGCTGACACACAGGAGGTAAGTAAAAACGGGTTTTTACATCTAAAAGAGGAGATGAGAGCTTTGAGGATAAAAAATGAAAAATTAGAAATAGAGAAATCTCACCTGAGGGAGAATTGCAAACTTCACCACAGTGACAGAAAGAAATTTCTAGATGCTGTAAAGTTATCTGAGGTTTTGCCAGGCTCTTGGAGGAACTTAAAAAGTTTAAAGATAATGAAGATGCTTTTAAACGCCTATATAAGCAAATTCAAATGATCTTAGATGCCCATAAAGTAGATTACAGTTTGGCAGCTTTGAATGAGAATGTCCACATAAGCTATTTTATGTACCAGCTGGAGTGTATGGAGGGTCAGTGCCGACGTGATCATGTAAGTAAGAGTCAGGTTGAAGACCTTTTTAATCAAGTGCAGCACTTCCAGAAGGAGAATTCTTCTCTGAGAGCAGAGGTGACTGACCTGCAGATCCAGCTGAAAGATTTTGTGGATTTGAAGCAAAAGTGAAGTTTATTGCATCATAAGAATGACCACTTTGATGCTGAACTTGCCCATCTCAGGGAGGCACATAAGTCTGAGACAGAGAAAGTACTCACTGAGAATGCTCATCTGAGGCTTGTAATCACGGACCTCGGGTCTAAACAAAAGCACTGTCGGTCCAACCACATCAATTTAAAGGAACATCTGCAGCTACAAAGGGAATTTCAGAAGCTAGCGACGAAGAGAGAAGACCAGGTGGTGTCACACAGAAGAGGTTGAAGGACTCAGGTTAAAAAAGTTGAAGAGGAGATATTTCACCTACAGATGGAGATAAATGACCTCTTGGATCAACTTCAAGAGGCAAAAAAAAGCTTTGATGGAAAAACAGATCACAGAGATCACACAAGCCAAGGAAGTAGAGCTGAACTAGAGAACTGAGGCCTACGCTGTCGGGCTTAATGAGCTCGACAGCGTAGAACAGTGCCATGGTGATCTGGATGACAAGAACCGCAGTCCCCCAGGATTAGAGGAGAATGTTCCATGAGTAGGTTTAGCCAGTGTTTTATTAATAATTGGGATCTTTTTTTCTAGTCTAGTTTTTTTTTGGCAATGGTTAGGGCTATGGAAAGAAATGAAAAACAATTTGAGTATTTACTGCAATATCAGTGGACTGTAAAATTATAGTCCATGTTACACTGATTTAATACAGGCAGTATATTCAGGCAGTATACAGGCAGTGAGAAGCGTGATATCAGTACAACGGATCAGGATTGCACCCCTCAAGCGGACACAGAGTTGGTAAGTAAAAATTAGTTGTTACGCCTTAAAGAATAGATGAGAGCTTTGAAGATAAAAAATGGAAAAATTTGATTTAGAGAAGTCTCAGCTAAGGGAGAAATGCAAACTTCACTGTGACAGAAGGACATTTCTATCTATCATTTCTACATTATCAACATAAGTTATCTGAGGTTTTGCAGTCAGAGCTACACATCCAGCCCCAGAAAAACTTTGCCTTAGAGGCCAAGTTGTGGAGCTGGAGAACAGAGTGAAAGTATTCATAAAGTTGACAATGCCAGGCTCATGGAGGAACATCAAAAGTTTAATAGAGAACAAAGATGCTTTTAAACGCTTACATAGACATCTTCAAATTACCTTAGATGCCAATAAAGTAGATTGCAGTTTTGCAGCATTGAATGAGAATGTAAAGAAAGAAATAAAGAAATGAAAAACAGGCCTTGTAATAATGTAGGGAATTTATTGGGAAGGCTGTGTTGTGAACAAATGCAGTAACGTTACCGGAAATGGCATGTATTCATGTACATGACTGCTGCCTGAGCACTCTGATGTCTGTGAGTGCTTTGGGACAGGACCCACCGCAGCACTCGCTTCTCATTGAGAAGAGTAAGGATGATACGTGCTTTGACATCAGAGTCTCCAAATAACTATAGAAATAACTCATTTCTAATAATAATAGAAATACACCAGAAAAAGCTACTAGATTTGTTGCTTGCATTTTTGGAAAAAAAATCACTAGAGGAGTCTGAATACTCGCTAAATGTAGTGACAAAGTGGATTAGTTTGCATATATAAATAAATAAATAAATAAATAAATAAATAATGGAAGCAATGTCTGCATTTGGTCTAAATCCTCCAAATAACCACCAACGAACGGCGTTTCCATCTTGGATATTTTCACTCCTCCTATGGAGGATGTTACTAAAATGGGCAGAGAGGGCAGCGTCTAAACTGCTCCTGGGTAAGCTTTTCAAATGTTCAGTAAACAGGCCCTTCATCCAACTGGAGCTGAACAAGCTAACGGCTAACAACATGCTAACGGCTGCTGCTAACTGTTGTGGATCAGGCCTCTCACTCTGTCGTCTCTCAGCTCGGGTCCAGTCCACAAAACTTTACAACAAAGTTTATTTTAACTCCTGCTGTTAATATCAGATCATTATTATCAATATTAAAGATGTTTTATTTATAATATATCATCGTTTTAAGCACAAGCTAATTTTTATCTTAGTCTGACAAACCTTCTAACTCTGTTAAAAATTAAACCGTGTTTTTCGAACATATTTCATTATATCCTTTATATTTGTTTAAATATCTGTCCCTAATTTGCAACTTAATAAGGCTGTAGTATTTGAGGGAGGCACATTTTGGCACTAAAATAATAAAGCCTCGTTATGCTTTCATATGATAATAATAAAACAGCAATGTTTAAGCATATAACACGTGAAGATATTCAATGTCAAGACATGAAATAGATTTATAATCCCTCCATGATCTTTTCGATCATATAACGCTAAACCCAGGAGCCCTGCAAATGGGCATTTAGAAAGACCTGTATTTTCCATTTACACATAAACTATAGATAAAGCAACACTCACACATAATCTCAGAGTTACTCAGTGTGAAGAAACATCTTTGTATTTCTACGTTTTTTGTTTTTGTCCATGTCTGTGTGTGCCCTGGGAGAAAGCAGCGCTGGACGACTGTGAACCTCTGTAGAGCAGTTACATGAAGATTAGACCAGTGTCAAACCTATGACTGTGACAAAGAAGAACGTGGACACCTACACGACACTACCTACACTTCACCTGCAGCGCCCTGAAAATAAAGATCATGTCTGTCTATCTATACCTCAGGATCTGTGTTTTACTAACTATTAATATTTACTGTTGATAATGGCTCTGCACTCTTTTTAAACTAGACATTAGAGGATAGATTGACTCACACAAGATCAATTGCAATTCCTCGGTATCCTGGATGTTCCATTTGAATTTCTTTTACCACATATTTTACACTGTGAATTTTGGCTGTTGAATTTGAGTGCTCAAAAATATATGTATAGAATATTTACACGGCTAATTTTTTATTTTGAATTTTGAAACTGAATACTATGTTGAAATTTATAAACTTTAAATTCAGTGACTGAAATTCGAAGACAAAAATATTCATTACATTGTTTTTTCATTGATAAAAAAAAGTTACATAGAAATTCACGGGCATTTAAAATTCAAAATCTGATGAAAGAATAAATCTTCCATAGCAGAGTACCCGCAAAAGGCAAGTCTGTATTTTAATTTTAACAATCAAATTTAAAATATAACATACACAAATACATAATAAAGCAAATTAATCATTTAATTTCTTATGTTTTTGATATGCAACATTGTGCAGTTAGACAGCCTTTTCTAGGCTTGTTATGTATGTGGACGGATGGAAATGGAAATGGATAGTTATAATCATCAGAAAAGGCGTTTATTTTTTTCATGAATTACCCACAGTGTTCATTTGGTAATTCATCTTAAACAGCTGGCATGAAATGACAATGGACAAAAATACCATTAAAGTCTCCTCCTTAATACAAAATACTGTCTTTGGATATAGATGTTTGTTTCTTATTTCAACAGGTTGTCTAATAATGGAAAAAGTAAAAAAGATATGCTTTTATTTGCGTGACAAAAATACTATCAAAATTGAAAGTGATTAAATCCCAACAGTACTTAGGCTGCCTATACAACTTCCGAAATATATGACAACAGCCAAGATGCTTCACTGGGTACACTCTAATGGATGTTTCAGCTGAGCTCTTTTGCCCACCAGAAAATGTGTGTTGGAATGTCTGGTGTTGCCATTTCTCATCAGCGAAAAATCTTTGATTTCCAAGGTAAGGAAGGTAAGGGCCTTACATGTACAAGAAACTATTAAAAACAAAAGGGTCTTACACATTTTGTTCACATCTTTATTCATTATCTTTCCTCCATTTTATGACACCCACATGTTGTTTTTATTAATTTCGGAGAGTGTCAAAAAGAAGGAGCCACTCTCATTCGTTATGGCCTTTGGCCATCTACAGTGAAGCAACCACAGTCAGCAGTATCCATGCAGCTACTGGATATCATCTGACAACTGCAGCTGGAATGTGGTGTTTCACTTAAATCGATATGTGCGGCCTTCCAGTACTCCACTGTTCCTTCCAAGGTTTGAATTGCTGATTTGCCAACACGTAGCAATTCATATCACACCTAATTTTCTTCTATTTTGTTTATCTTGTAGTGCCCAAACCTCTATAGAATACTCATTAATGAGACCTATGAAGAATACAGACACTGCGTTTTAAATCGTCCACACTATGTCATCTAAGCCATGACACGACTGATGGTACTCAATGCCCTCTTTGTCCTAGGGAGGATTTCATTTCATGGCTTATGTGTAAACTAATGGCTGTTGATGAAGTTATGATATACATCAAGTGGCCATGATTTTTCTGGGTTGTGGGGGGGACTCTCGTGTTGGCAGCAGATGGGTTGTTTGGGCTTCCTAGAAAGAAGGGATCAGGGAAGAGTGTGAAAGAACCTAAACACTGTAATCATTTCTTCTGCCCACAAGAAACTGTTGATGCTTTTCTTAAAGAACAACATCGCTCACATTAGGGGGTATAAATAATTTCCACTTATTTTTCAGTTCTTTGTAAAAGAATGTAAACTAGTTTGTCAAAAACAAAACCAGCAGTTATAATATTTAATACTCATATGTTTTGTGAGTCAACTTAATTACATTTTTAAAAATAAAGTATATGTTACACATCTTCTACAGGGCTGTGCCACATTTAAAGCAGGTAGTGCTCTTGAAAAATAAAAATCCAAATTAGATGAAACAGGAGTCTTTGGAGTAAGCTTTAGACATGAACATCCTCAGTGTTTTCTGAGTGTCTCAGAAAAGGGGAAAGGTAATTGTCATGCTTACATTAGATTATTTAAACATTATTTCATCAACTTAAGTTAATGTCTCTTCTGTTCCAGCCTTTCAAATGCTGTCTACCTGCTGAAAAACATGCAAGAGGAAAACAAGAAATTAATATTTATGTATGATATAGAATGCAATCTGAAACCTCATGTGATAGTTTTTGAAAAATATTAAATAATTATTAGTAAATATAATAGTAATTATAGGTAACTGTTATAAATACGCTATTTATCTGCTCTACTTTATAGACGTTTTACACAGATCTTACAAATATATTATTTGCTGTAACTTCCTTTCATGTATATGGACACAATGCTTTTATTACCATTAATTTACCTACATGACTATTAAACAAATTATATGTGTTTAAGATTTTGTACAATTGTACAAATGTGGAAGATGCAGGAGGCAGATGGAGAACAGTTGGAGCACCTCTGGTCATACCTGCACCGCTTTGGTAAAATTACCAAAGAAATGACTCTCTCACACAGGATTGACTGACTCCTTGCTGCATTACAGCTCAACCAAGATGAAAATGGTGTACTTATACATAAAATGTATGTTTTCGATGTAAAAGCAACCTTTAACATTGAAAATGTTTTGGGGTTTTTTGTTATGAAGCAATAGCACTTGCCCTAAAACATGAGAAAAACAGGGCCATTGGAAAAGAGGTGCATTCAGAGATGGCCGCAATAATAAAAGATACAGGTAAAGTTGTCTTGTTTCACATTTTATGGGTAATTATGTTTTACATCTTTAATCACTGAACTCACAAATATTAACAAATATTATTACCCAAGGTGTGACTCAGCAAGACGTAGAAATGTGGACAGTGCAACTAAGTGTCTCAAAGCAGTCTAAACTTTGTTGTAAAGTTTTGTGGACTGGACCCGAGCTGAGAGACGACAGAGTGAGAGGCCTGATCCACAACAGTTAGCAGCAGCCGTTAGCATGTTGTTAGCCGTTAGCTTGTTCAGCTCCGGGCGGCTCTACTTGTTTATGGATTGGTCTCTGAACTGAAGAGGATCTTGGTTCAGCCAGTCACCTGTGCTGCAAGAATATGAGAGAAACATGACATTTTAAGTTGTGCATCCTTTCCATGAACTAAATTAGTGCAATATTTTATTGCTCAGCTGCTGAAGCTAGAAGGCACTAGAAGGCTGCAAGAAGGCTGACTTTTGTTTTTTGAGAAACATGACTCAGGTTGAAGGCACCAATTGATATTTTGGAGCAGCCATTTTGTTCTTCACTTCTGTTGCCGGATTGAAAAATACAGATGTGTTAAAAGGTTTTTAGTTGAAGTTAACCCATATTTTTGCAGCAGGAGAAAGTGTCAGATCATCACATACCTTTTGAAGAATAGGAATAATGTTGAAGGTGGATGGTGGCCAAATAATGAAGGGGATGGACTCCTGGAAATGTAGGTTTAATGCAGTGGGTCCTTCTTTTACCTGTAGCATATTAAATCATATAGTTATAGTATATTGTTTTCAGGACATATTGATGTTGTCAGATACTTATATTTGTGTTGTGGTGATTCTCCTGAGGGATTGGGGTCTAGTTTCTGTTAAATAAAAAGAAAAAAATAAGGGGATATTGGAATCTGGTCTAGTAAAAGTGGATATGATAAATTATGCATTTAGAAAATCAAACGTCTAAATTATATTTACTCAAATAAAATAAATGTATTACCTTTTCATATAAATATTTTCTTGTCTGTAATGGCAGAAAGGTGAGATGGTTGGTGTTAGAGGCTTGGCTGCGTGATGGAAAATACTGTAAAAGAGAAATGAAATGCCTTTTAAAGCTTCACACCTTTTCACTGTACAGTAGTTAAATAATACACCTGAGATTAAAGGTTACCTGGCTTCAGGAAGGCTGTGGAAGGGTGTAGTGTTGGTTTGGAAGGAGGCAGATTTTTAGGTGGAGACTGGAGCTGTGGGGCTGTTTTGAGGCTTGGGCTGTTACTGGCTGATGTTGAAGCCATATTTTGTTTTTAGAAACGGCAGGTGAAGAGGCTTGGATGGTTGAAATGAGCTCACCCCTGAAGATGTTGATGTTAAGCTAGGGTTGGAGCTGCATCTGTTTCATTTGGCAGACACAGTGGATGTTCATAGTTGGAGCAGTTTGAATGGAAGCAGACTGAAGAGCTTTTGGCTGATGTTGGAGCTATTTTTAGGTCGAGACTGAGGCTGATGTTGGTCAAGATTTTGCGGCTTGAGGCAGGTGGAGACTGAGGTGTGACAGCTCACCCCTGAAGGTGCTGATGGTAGGCTGGGGCTGGAGCTGCATCATTTGACCAAAGCAGACACAGGGGATGTTATAAGTGTCTGCTTGTGGAGCTGGACTGTTCGAGCCATAGTTTAGGTGGAGACAGGAGATATCGAAAGGCTGTAGCTATCATCGTCTGATGGTCGAGACTGGCTTGCCCCTGTAGATGTTGATGGTAGGCTGGGGCAGTAGCTGGACAGTGCAAGGCAGACATGATGTTAATAAACCTGAAAATGTAAAATTAGACAAAAAGACATAAAACCACACTATAAAAAGTTAAAACTCATTAGTCTTTTAAAGCAGACTGTATGAGTATTTAGTTTTTCCTCTGTTTTTTAAGTAGAGGTAGGCGAGCGCGCTCAGAGGAGTCGGGCAGAGGGTCACCGGGTCTTTTAGAAGACAAACCCACGGCTGAAGTCTTGGGGGCAGAAGTCTGGGCCTGTACAGGACGAGAGGGTAAAGCAGAGGGTGGAGATTGTTTTATGACTGTTGAGTTGTCTGTGGTGGTGTCTGGAGTAAGGTCCTCCTTACCTTCGCTGTGAGGAATTTAACCACGTACTCAGGCCGTCTGGTCCCCTTCTTCAGCGTGAACCTCATCACCAGAGACCCTCGAGGCACCGGCTCCACAGAGACGGAGGGCTCTGCACACTCAGGTGTCTGGACCTGAGAAACAATATAGGTGAATGTGGAACAAAGGGGAGGATTAGCCATAATTATATTACAGTCATTTCTGCATCTGCACAATATTGTTCAGTGTTGTCTAGAACCGCTCTGAGTCACTTGTTTTAATGGTACTGTGACTTTAAATGTTGCCATGTGCTCCTTACCGTCTCAGTGAGATGGTCTCGGCTCCTCTTCTTAGACTGAGGAGCGGGGTCTGAACACTCTGAGGTGTGCTGGACCATTTCAGGACAAAGGGCAGGGTTAACTCTGGGCTGTTACTGCTAACAAATGGTTTGCAACAGTTTCCTAAAGCCTCCTTACCTTTTTTGCCAGACCTTCAGATGAAGAGTGAAGGTCTCTGGTCCTCTTTTTAGTGGACTTGGCTTGGACCTGTACAGAACGAGAGGGTGTTTCTGGTGAGAAGCTCTGATAAACTTAGAGCAGCACTAACACTGACAGGTGTATGGGATCATGTAAAAAGAGATGACCTGCTCTGAGAGGGCCTTAGGGGGGTCCGGTTCCCCAGAGATATCCACATTAAAAAGAGGTGGATAAGGCCCTTTGCAGGTGGACTCTTCATGGTCTCTTCATGGTGTCCATTGATGGTCTCTGTTTCAGTAAAGACCGGGCAGTTCAGCTTTTCCCACAAACGCTGCTTGATCTTGCGTCCCAGCTCCAGACTGTAGGGATGGGAACGACCACTGGGGTATCTGTGAAAAGGGAAAGAACTGTGAGAAATAACTGTGGAGCTATTTTATGAATGGCACCAGTGAAACATTTGAATGAATAAACTCATATTGCATCAGAGAATGCTGAATAAGAATCTTTGTGACAATCCCAAAAGGACTGATTACAGTCCATGAGACACAAACGTACTTCAGCATGTCATCCACCACAGAGTGGTAGATCCGCTGGTACTCCTCCACAGAGTAGCCGTGGATGAGCAAAGGGGCATCTCTGTCGGGGGCAGTGGACGGGTGAGTGGTCTCAGGGAGTTGCAGAGGGTCAGAGCAACTGGAGGGAGTCTCAGGTTTAGGGATTAAACCGAGGACTTGGGGCAGAGCAGTAGAGGGCTCTGAAGAAGAGGGTCGGACCTGTACGGGACGAGAGGCAGGGTAGATTTGGAATAGTCCAGAAAGGTGCTTAAAAAGCTTTCTACTTTTCAGGTTACAATGAAACTTGATCAATAAAATTAGTGTTTTAGTGGATCTATTTCATTATTTCATAATATTATTACTATAAAATAGCATGCACTTTTTTCTAAATACCACTTTCACTTTACTTTTACTCACTTTACGGTTTATTTTAAGGCACTGCTCTGAACATAAATGTAAATGTGTGCTATAGCTGTCTTACCTGCTCTACCAGGCGTCCAGTCACATCAGTGAGACTCCTGGACCTAGGCAGCACAAGCTGTAAAAACACAACAACATGCGTTCAATTTATATCTGGCTTAAACTTATCTCACTATAAGTAAACTGAGGTGCTTTAAACAAAGTTTGTTGATTTGGTTTGAAATATTTATGTTATTAACTTCCCATAAAAACACTATGTGCTGCCTGCTTAAATATCTGACCCAATAATAAGTTGAATAAACAGCGAGATGATGATGATGATCTAAAAATGCTCAGCTCTAACAATAACATGAACATTTTTTCAACAAGTTTACAGTATGTTTTGGAGCAAAAAATCTGGGACATTTTGAATTTTTCTGTCAAATGCATTGAATTTACTATGATTAGAATACATTGAAGTTTATTATTTAAATAAAAAGACACATTATGTTGATAAAGGTCATCTCTAATGAGAGAGTCTACACTTTCAGGCAACATTAATGGTCTAATGTTGTATTCCTCAGGTTTAAAATAACTTCATTCAGATGATTTTATTACAAAAGGAGCTTGAGTAAACAACCAGTTGTACTGAGGCCTTTTATTAAGATAAATATTATAAAGTTGTGTTGTTGTTTTATCCATGTTAGTGAGCGTTAATTGAGCAGTTCTTACGCGTGCGTCGAGAGTGATTAATTTGCGCTGTTGTTTGCTCCTTTGCTTCGTCCAAAGTCACATGACCTGAGCTCAATATTAGCTGCTGTTAGTTTCTCTCAATAACATTTCTGTAAAGGCTGTTTCTATGGGATGTAATGCTAAAACACTGCAGTAGGAGGCGCTGTGGATAAAGTCTTAAATCTTACTTGCTCTATGCTGGACGTGCTTTAAGTCAGTCTGTGGGAGTCAAAAGGCACCGCTGGAAGAGTCGGGTTTTCACAAACCGTCGAGTGAAAAGTTAAAAATGTGTTTTTTCTCTTGGCTGTTGGGTTCAGAATGTTGTAGGTTTTTCATTCATTCATTCATTTTCTACCACTTATCCCACTCGTGGGGTCGCGGGTGGCTGGAGCCTATCCCAGCAGCTTTGGGCCTTAGGCGGGGTACACCCTGGACAGTGGCCAGTTCGTCACAGGGCTGACACTTAGAGACGTACATTGACAGACAACCATTCACTCTCACATTCATCCACTAGGGGCACTTTAGAGTCACCAATTCACCTAGACATGCATGTCTTTGGGCGGTGGGAGGAAGCCAGAGTGCCCGGAGAGAACATGCAGACTCCTCACAGAAAGACCAGAGTTAGCCAATGATGTTTTGAGTTTGGCTACAATCAGCCAATGATGTTTTTTTTGGGTCGGCCGGGATTCGAACTCACGACCTTCTTGCTGTGAAGCAGGAGCGCTAACCACGGTAGCACCGTGTGACTAGACCAACTGTTCCCCTTTAGTGGACCTACCTGCACTAAGGTTGTACTGCCTTCATTGATTTTCAATAGAAAGTGCCTCTGCAGGTTTGAAGGTTTGAAGGTATTATCCAATACCTTCAAACCTTTCTGACTTTTTAAGTGACTAACAACATTTGGATAAAAGATATAACCCTTAAACTCTACATTCTTTACCTGTCACCTTTATCCTTTATGTTTTACCCTTTAAACAATGTTGCAAGTTTATACATCATGATTAAGTGTACATAGATGTAGAATATAAAGGGCTTAATTTCAATTCATTTCAATTCAAAACACCTTTATTTATTCCAGCAATTATAAGTCACATAGAGCAAGTTACACATTGTAATAAATAAGTTAAAATGCAATCACATTAGTGCAATATCTGGCAGCATTTAAGACCACTGTAGGTTACTAAAAGTGCAAATTAAACATTCTTACAGAGTTAGAGAAGTTTAATACTATGCCTTACTACCTGTTCTACTGCACATCTACAGCCTGTACACCAGCCTGTCTTGGTATACCACTGCACTCCCTCCATCTAATGCTCTTCACTCATTACATGTCATAATACCAGCGCTGGAAACTCTTCCAGTGAAATATTCTAAGGATAGCCTATTTATTTCTTACATTTTTGATATGTTCAAATAATTTTAATTAGTTTAAATGACATTTAATATGTTTAAATCATGAGAGGAGTTCCAGTTTCACTGCATCATTTTAGTGAAGAGCAGCATTCACATTGTATCCATCTGCTCGTGTTACCCAGTTACTTCCGGGTTTGTTGGTAAAACCCACTCATCAGCGGCTCATGTTTAGGCCAAATTCTTTCACAAGTTGTATTTACATTCTTCTTTGGTTGAATGGAGGCATGAAGAGGGCGTGACGTGCGGTGGATTAATGCCCGCACCTTTCTGCTTCAGGTGGGATTTATAAAGCAGAAATGGCGCGCAGGAGTGAGTGAGTATGAATCTTTGTGGTGCTGTGATACATAAACTTTTAGTCAGGATTCCACACACAGTTTCATAAATGAGGCCCCTGGACTTTAGACCCTCTCTGGAGTCAAACTGCATATACAGTGTAAACATGAAGACTCAGTCTGTCCAGGATGAATTTTTATTTACTGTTAAATAATGTATGTTTTATATTAATGTGTATGCTATATTTGATGTGATTTTATTTTTCATGACATTTAGTTGCTTTGGGACATGGCACCTTGACATGACACAATGTTTTCCTGTTTTTTTCTGCTGTTTCTCCTGCAACAATTTTTTTTTTTACAATTTCTCAGCTCTTTTTTATTGAAAATTATCTTAAAGGTGGTTTATAACTTGTTTAGTCTGGGTTTATTCCTGGTTTAGTCCCAGTTTAGTCTTGGTTTAGTTTTGGTGTTGTCATCATTTTAACCTGGTTTTGTTTGCAATGTATTATATTCTAGTTTAGTACTGGGGTAGTCCTGGTTTATCGTGGATTATTAATGCTTTAGCTTATTAATTGTTATTAATTGTTGTCAGTTTAGTTTTGATGTAGTCCTGTTTTTTTTAGTTTAGTTTAGTTTTGCTTTTCATGATCTCATTTAAATCTGGTTTCTAACATGATTTAGTCCTGGGTTTAGTTCTTCTTTGGTGCAAGTTTCATCCTTTATATTTAGTCATAGTGTAGTTCTGGGTTAGTCCTAGTTTAGTTCAGGTTCAGTCCTGGATTTTATCCTGGCTATCCTGGATTTAGTATTTTCTGTCCAGGTAGAGTTCAGTTTTTGGTTCATTATTGGTTTATTCTTACGCTTATTTATGGTTTATTTGAGCCTTTTTCCTGGCTTTTGTCATGTTGGTTAAGTCAATGGTTTTTGTCCTGGATTATTCTTGGTTTAGTCCAGGCATTAGCTCTGGTTTAGTCTTGGTTTAGTCCTGGCACTGGTCTTGGATACATTGTTTGTTTAATGTAATAAAGTTTAGTCCCTGGTCTAGTCCTAGGTAAACCTTGGTGTAGTTCCATTTTAGTCCTGGTTAAGTACACAGTTTAGAATCAGATTAGACCTAACATAGGCCTAATCTTGGTTTAGACAAAAAATGTAACCAACATTGCTCTCATAACTGTTGGTTTTAGTTCATGTCTTGGATTTAGTCCAGAGTTTAGTCTTTCACTCCACCTGCTCACCTCTGATCCTCCTGCTTCCAGCCAACACCCTGCTTCAATAACACCTTCAATTAACACCTTTAAGAGCATTGACTCAGTCTCTGCTTTGGGGTCCGCTGAACTAAACCAAAACAGGTTCTATTTGGTCTCCATTAAGTTCTGGTTTAGTCCTGGTCCAATCCTGGTTGAGAGCTGGGTTACTTGTTTTTAGTCCTGGTCTAGTCTTGGGTTATTCTTTTTTAGTCCTGGTCTAGTCCTGGTTTAATCCTGGGTTATTCTTTTTAGTCCTGGTTTAGTCCTGGGTTATTCTTTTTTAGTCCTGGTCTAGTCTTGGGTTATTCTTTTTTAGTCCTGGTCTAGTCCTGGTTTAATCCTGGGTTATTCTTTTTCAGTCCTGGTCTAGTCCTGGTTTAGTCCTGGGTTATTTTTTTTTTAATCCTGCTCTAGTCCTCTTTAGTTTTGATCTGTTTTACATTTATTGGGCTTAATTCTATTCATTGGGTTTAATCCTCCTTTAGACCTGGTTTAATCTTGAGTCTAGTCCACTTTTAGCCCAGGTTTTACACCTGACCTAGCCTTGATTTACTCTTGGCTTTAATCCTGATTTAGTTCTGGCTTAGACTGGGTTTTATCCAGGAATTAGTTTTAGTGTACTTCGGGGTTAAGTTTTGGTTTAGTTTTGTATTTCGTGTTCAGTCCTAGGTTTAGTCCTAGTTTATCCCTTGGTTTACTGCTGGTAAAGTCTTAAAATCTAGTCCTGGTGAAGCCTAAGGACTAGATTTAGGCCTAGTTTAGGCCTAATTTTGTTGGTGTTAAAGCTGGTTTTACTTCTGCTTTAGTCCCAGTTTTTATATTGTGTTTTTGTTTGCTATTATTGCCAGGGTTTTGCCCTAGTTTAGCTCTGGTTTATTCTTGGTTAAATCCTGTTTCAAATCCTGATCTAGTCGTAGCTTAGTCCTGGGTGGGCTGCCTTTTGACAATCTCTGGTTAAGTCCTGGTTTAGCTCTTGTTTAATCACGTTCTAATTCTTGATTTAGCACTAGTTTAGACCTGGTATTGACACAGCTTAGACCTGGCTTAGTCCTTATTTCACACAGGAAAACCCTATTTTTGAGACTCAACAGAAAGACTTGGATCCAGGACTTGGACTAGGACCAGGACTAGGACTGGGACTGATGTGGACTTTGTGGATTTTGTTGTTTTATTGAGAGCTGATGTGAACAGGGTGTTATGATTGGTCATCACTTGGGGCTCTATTTCCTCTTTAAGACCAGCTTTCATCCTGGGTTTAGACCTGGTTTAGATCTGGTTCAGTCCTTGATTAGACCTTGTTTAGAACTGTTTCAGTCCTGGTTCAATCCTGACTTTATCACAAACGTTTATGTGTCTTTAAAGTGGCCAGACCAGTTCGAAGTATTTCCTGCATCTGTCATAAACCCAACCCAATACCTGCTTCGACTGAGATCAAGAATTGCTTCGACCGAGACCTGCCTAGACTGAGTGATAAGACCAAATACTAGAGGGCGAGGTCTGGACGGTTCTGGACTAACCTGTTCTCATGTGGAGGGTGTGTCCTACGACTGAGTGCTGCACCTGTGACTCAAACAAACCTGCATCAGTCCGCTTCAGCATCCAGACCAGTGCAGACCAGACTTAGACCAGACTCAGACCACAGACCGAGACCATGCCCCTGCAGTCCAGCCTCTCCGGGTCTAAGGTCCAGCATGTCCAGGCCGAGAACACGCAGTCCGACGGGAAGTCCTTTGAGCAGCTCCGGAACGAGTGTCTCCAGAAGGGAGTTCTGTTCGAGGACCCGGACTTTCCCGCTAAGGACTCGTCTCTGTTCTTCAGTGAGAGCGTCCCTGTGGCCTTCAAGTGGAAGAGGCCCAAGGTGAGGACTTGTGTTTGTCATCTATTACTGTTTTGGACCTGGTTAAGTCTTGGATTAATCCTGGATGTAGTTCTGCTTTAATGTTGGTTCATACTTCATTCATTGTTGATTGTTAATCCTGGTC
Organism: Rhyacichthys aspro; assembly: GCA_036850595.1. Classification (NCBI taxonomy): domain Eukaryota; kingdom Metazoa; phylum Chordata; class Actinopteri; order Gobiiformes; family Rhyacichthyidae; genus Rhyacichthys; species Rhyacichthys aspro. The sequence goes on from CM072148.1 coordinate 21,644,878, forward strand.
TAGTCCTGCTTAAATCCTGGTTTGGTCCAGGGTTAGTCCAAGTGATTAGTTCTGGGATAGACCTGGTTTAAGTTTAATTTATTCTTGTGCAAGTCAGGGTTTAGAGTTGGTTTAGTCTCAAATGTGGTCCTAGTCTTAAAATTCAGTCCAGGTTTAGTCCAGGGAGTTTAGTCCTGGTCTTGTCCAAGTCCTGGATTAATTTGACATTTGTTTTTGTTTTAAGCTGACTTAGATTTTGTTTAGTCCTGGTCTAGACCTGCTTTAGGCTTGATTTAGATTTGGTTTTAGTTCAGTATTAGGTTCAGTCCATGTTTAGTCCCGCTTTAGCCTATGTTCAGTCCAGGTCTAGTCCTAGATCTGGTCCTTGTTTATGTTGATTGAGCTGGCTTAGTTCTGATTTAGTCCTGGAGTTTAGACCTAGTTTAGTGTGACCCAAATTGGGACTGTAGAGTCTTGATTTAGTCCTGTTTTAGTCCTGGATTTCGTTCCTGAACGTGTCCTGTTTTATTTTCCCAGAAGACAGCAAGAAACACAAGTTGCACACAAACACATGTGTTACAGTATATGTACTATATATGCTAGATGTAAACACACTCAGTGACTTAGGTATACTTGGCTCTGTTGTAAGGACGACTGTAACCAAGACCAAGACAAGACCAAATCTTACTACACCAGCAGGATCTGTATCTGAATCAGTAACTGTTCATCATCAAATCCTGTTTTAGTCTTGGTTTAGACCTGGTCTTATAGCCAAGACTATATTGGGTTTAGTCTGGGCTTAGTTCCTTAAACAGAACCAAACCTAGACTAAAACGAGACTAAACTAGGTTTAACTGAGTCCAAAAGCAGGATCCCATCTGAGACCTGTTTTAGTCCTTGGTCTGAATTTAGTCCTGGTCTAGACCCAGTTCAGTACTGTTTTATTTAATGACAGGAATTCCTTTGATTGTCTCTGGGTTAGTCTTGAATGTAGTCCAATGATATTTTATATTTTGTATTTTTAAGTGGTTTAGTCTGAAAAATCAAATCTTTTCTTTCCACTGAATGAATGAACATAACTTACTCCATACCCTTCACATTTCCTCTTACTATTAGTATTACCAGCACCTGTATTAATCACAAACCTGTTTAATGAACTGAAAGCCTCCATTCTCAGTTTTAACAGAGACACAGTGAGTATTTAGCCTTGACACTTACAGTAGATTATTACGAGCGAGTGTCAAACCTGTTCTGCAGGAAAACTGTGTCAATAGATCAGAGAGCAGACTTTAACCCACACACCTGCTTTTATCAGGTGTACAGGGATCTGGTTTTTATTACATACAGTTAAGAATAACAAGACTAGGCTCATAAATTGATCATAATTAATGTGTTATTAATTGGTTTACAAGTGACAAAGGCACTTATTAAATAGCAAAAAGCAATATTCACTTGTCTTGTCAAAATATTGAGCCCTCTCTAATTAACTTTATAAACCAAGACTACACACAGGAATAGGATAGGACCTGGTTAGTCTTGGTTTAATCCTCGTTTATTCCTGGTTTAGATCTGATTTTTGCCACTAAAAAACTAAAATACTCACACAACAAACAAGGTTGGATTTTCCAACCGCTGTTGTCAAGGAAACAATAACCAAAACCAGCCACATCCAACTAAGGCCAGAGTCCACCGAGACCAGGACAAGACCAGGACAAGACCAGAACAAGACCAGAGCGAGACCAGAACAAGACCAGGACAAGCCTGGTCTTTACTACAAAAAATATTCTCCACTAATCATTTTTGTTTTGGACAAACATTTGTTGATTTTAAATCCTGGTTTAGTTCAGATGTAATCCCTCGTTTAGTCCTGCTTTAGTTCGGGTTCTAGTTCTAGACTAAAACAGGACTAAACCAGGTGGAAACCAGGAATAAACCATTATGATCGAGAAACTGGATTAAAAGACATTAAAGGAAAGCACTTAGCAACATAATAAATATGATAGAACAGTGTAAACACATTAATCATACTTAAAGCTCATTTAAAAGTGAATTTGCATAAAACCTATGGGTATGTTTTAGAAAACAACATCAACTCAGTAAAAACAGCAGGAAAAGAGGTAAATGATGATACAGGGGTTCTCTCTGGTTAAAGACATGTATATGGAGGTGACCGGTTGTAGTAGGCTCTGACTCATTGAACCTGTCAGTTTTGGGGTGTGTCTCTCGGTGCATACCTGAGCTGCCTGACTGCGGCGTGGAGTGTGTTTTGGGTTGAGGAAAATGTGGGGAATGAGCACACGCCTCTCTCATCTGTCAGCGTTCACCGAATCTTCACCCGACCTGTTTGTTTTCATAATTTGCAGGAGATTTGTGCTAACCCAGAGTTCATCGTGGGAGATGCGGACCGGACGGACATCTGCCAAGGACAGCTGGGTAAAAACAAACTCTCTCATTCATTCATTCAGCAGAGTTAAGGCTGAAGATGAAGGATGCGGGTGATTCTGTCAAACATATTCTAGTATTTCTCTAAACAGAGGCGTTTCCTCAAATCCTTTAAAGTCCTATGAACTGTCCTCTGCTACGATCACACTGGTCTCAAAAGTGGCCCTCATCAAACGTGACTGTGTTAGTGTGAACAGGCAAAAACTCATGAATTTTTATTCACTTTTACAGCTTTATCTCTGAAACAAGCTCAGATCTCAACATTTGTCACATTTCTCTTCATTTTTAAAGGAAGAAGATGTTTAGTTTTTCATTCACGCGACTGTCTTAAGACACATTTTTAAAGTCTTATTGTAAAGCATCACAATGGAACTTTTTAACCCCAATTATGGAGCCTGAAAATCATTACTACAATAGCCCTAAAGATGTTTTCTTTCACATAAAATAAGGAAATTAAGGACAGAGATCAACAGATTCTCCTCACTACTGTCTCGTGAGAATACAAATCTAGGCAGAATGCATCACATCAACTCAAATTTACATCACAACTAAGAAATTCATTGGATTTTTATGAAAAGGTAACAGTCTAATTTGACATGTGCTGCAGCATTTGTTTCCTTCAAATTGAAATGGGCAGTTTTTTTTGTTGTTTTTTTTTTAACTTATCTCAGTCTTGGACATAAGGTTTTATGCAGACTCCGCATGAAAACCTACAATCATCCTTGCTTGTACAATTTTTTACAGTTGACAGTTGAACATAAATGCACGGATTGAAAACCTTGACTCCCAATGAGCAAAAGATGAGCCCAAACCAACGCAACTTTCCATACACTTGTCTCTATTAGACACATCAAAGAGAACTGAAGGACTTTCTTTGTTAAATCTAAACCCGCTCCATTAGCAAAGACACGTTACTACAAAGAAATCAGAGGCTGTTTAGTTAAGTACAGTAAACAAAACATGAAAATAGGCAAACATGAAAACAGGTCAAATCTAAAACAATTGCTTAATAAGTATTAAATATAGATTAACAATTATTATTTATTATTAACAATTAAAGACAAAAAAACAAACCAAAACTGATCTGATTTGGGCCAATGTATGATTCAATGTAAATGTAACCATTGTGCTTGTCTGTGCCGTATCTTGACTCCATTTCCCATGGTGCTCTGTGTGTGTCTCCTCAGGTGACTGCTGGCTCCTGGCAGCCATCGCGTCCCTCACTTTAAAGAAAGATACTTTGGCCAGAGTCGTCCCTCACGACCAGGACTTCGGCCCCAGATACGCCGGCATCTTCCACTTCCAGGTACGGAGCCGCTGATTGGCTACATTCTCATTAACTGTTGTCTGATTGGCTACTGTCTCATCTGCTCTAATGTCACAAAAATTAAATCCATTACTTACAGTTCTGGCAGCACAACAAGTGGCTGGACATCGTGGTGGACGACCGTCTGCCCACAGTGAGGAACAACCTCGTGATGCTGCACTCTGCCTCCAACAATGAGTTCTGGAGTGCACTGCTGGAGAAAGCATACGCAAAGTAAGTGTTAAAACTTCTGCTTTAATCACTTTATTCACAACATACTCTATGGTCCCTCCCCTGAAAAGGATTGATGCAAATAGTATTAAGCAATGGACAAAATTTATATATAAGGGGCCATACAAAACATAATCCATTCTGACCCTCACACGCACATACATTTTACTTTCACAATAATAAAATATTTTTCTTTTTCACATACACTCAATTTTTTTTACTCTTGGTGAAGATCCTCCCTAAATAAGGAAGTCCATCTCAAACCAGGAAATAGATGATTAGATTTATACAATGCTGCAGTTCAAGTCTGTGCAGTTTAAACATCTTTCATTATTTTGAACAAAAGCTAAGAAAAGCATTCTGCAAATGAGACGATGCATAGAGGGCTTTTTAATCCCATGCAAACTCTTCAATCCCATACGAACTTTATCTGGATTTCTGTCAGTGTCATGACTCAAGAAATGGACAAGTAGTGCGGACATTTAATGTGTAACCCATGTTCACTCACCCCTAACATCACCCTAGGGAACTTTTCTGCTTTTCTTTCATTAAAAAGGTCAAAGCAAACCTATTTCCCATTGCAAAATACTAATACATTACATCAAACTGAAGTTTATCTTAAACCTCTGTCTCTGAGTTCCGTGTCAGACTGAAGTGATGACCGAATATTCATCTGTTTCACTTTGCTTCTCTATTTATGTTTTTCCATGCAGTTATTCAGCTCTAAATATCCACTTTCTCTGTTTTATCAGTAGTTGTTACTTCCTTATTGACATCAGTTTCGAGCAATGGGAGCTATGGTACTTGTGTATTAAGACAAGAGCAAAACTTACGATTACGATTTTGTTTTTTCTAGTCCCATTATCAAGCTTTAGGCTATTCATTTAATTGTAATGTTAGGTGCTATACCTGTCCTTTTTGTCCCTTCCCGTTATCCGTTTTTTAACCTGGTGGAGCCAGTTGTCATGTTTTCACTTTTTTCTTTTGTTCGGGCTTAGACCCAGGGTTTTTCGTTAGGGGTAGCGGTGTCTCGGCAACTTCCACAGTCCTGTACAAGCTTGGCCTGTCTGACACTCTCCGTCCCTGTTCTGTTTGGCTCCTGTATCCTTCTTCAATATGTTTCACCATTTTTTTTGTTTTTGTTTTTTTTTTACAGAGAAGCATTTGCATAAGTCAGTATTTGTATTCTTCAGACTTTTTGTGTGTAATCAAAATAGTTTCACATGTATTTTATTGTCTTGTCTTTGCAAGTCTGTTTCTGAAAAGAAAGAAAGAATAAAAGAGTTACTATGATTATTTCAGGCTGCATGGGAGCTATGAGGCTCTGAAAGGTGGCACCACAATGGAGGCCATGGAGGACTTCACTGGAGGCGTTGGGGAGAACTATGACACCAAGAACGCTCCCAATGACCTGTTCTCCATCATGAAGAAGGCTCTGGACCGTGGCTCCATGATGGGCTGCTCCATCAATGTAAACCCTTATTTCCACTGTTTATACTCTTCCTGCAGTTTATGTTGATGTGTTAAGTATATTATGTATGTTATGTTAAGTGATGAATCACTTTGGTTTGTAAGGTTTACTCAACCTGTTTTTGTGCAGATCACCAGCTCTGCAGAGTCTGAAGCCAGGACCACCACTGGTTTGGTGAAAGGACACGCCTACTCCATCACAGGCGTAGAGGAGGTAATGGTCAGCTAATGTCAATTAATTACCACTTAAGGTACTGTGTGGACCTTTTTTTTGCACTGAAGAATATAGCAGGGCACACATATACATTCACTTTTTAACCTAGGAGTTTCTATCATGTTATGTGTCCATAAAGATTTTAAAAGCGTTGGATGGGTTTAAACGTCTTTGTGGGATTTCCAGGTGAACTACAATGGCAGGAAGGTGAAGCTGGTCCGCATCAGAAACCCCTGGGGTCAGGTGGAGTGGAACGGCCCCTGGAGCGACAAGTAAGAAACAGCACATTTGCGTCAAAGTCAAAAAAATCCAAATTTTATTTTACACTGATACTAGGAAAAGGAAGAGCTTCAGTTTTTAACATGACAGAAGCCACATTTCATCAAATCAACACATCTCTCCACCTATCTGATTTCTATGAACAAACTATGGTAATTTTACTGAGTTTATCCTCTTTATGCAGTTGTGGGAAAATAAGTGATTAAGATTAAAAAAAAGAAAAGATTGACAGTTTGGGAACCTCTGGGACACTTAAATCCACACAGTAAATGCTTTTTTGGTGACATCTCATGGTGAAGATTGCAGATTACATTTCCACGCCTTACGGCCTTCCTTTTTTAGAGGATGTGAATAGCTACAGTAGCCCTGAAGGGACATGCTGTCGTCTACAAACAAATCTTAGTAGAGAAGAGTAGCTTTAATTAGAGGACATCTTAAAAGATCTTACTCACCTATGACAAAAGACATGTTACGTATTCCAGTCAAGCCCCCCCCACACACACACTTTTAAAAGGTGTATTAATATATGTGCTGCATGTGGTGAAGATATATTTTGACCTGGTTGTATGTCTTTTTTGAACAGCTCCAGAGAGTGGGACTACGTTGACCGGGCAGAGAAAACACGCATTTTACAGAACTCAACAGATGACGGTGAATTCTGGTGAGTCTTAAAATAATACTTTGTTGGAAATCACAGCTTTACATTTGGAGTGGGCATTAGATACTGTTTTTCTTCCAGGATGGAGTTTGAGGAATTCAAGAAGAACTATGATACTGTGGAGATCTGCAACATGACGCCGGACGCTCTTACAGAAGACACCAACCGTCACTGGGAGGTGAGCCTGTTCGAAGGGAAGTGGATCCGCGGCTCCACAGCAGGAGGCTGCAGGAACTACATCGGTGAGGCTGTAGTGTAAACATGTTTAAATGTCCCCTTTAACAAAGAAACTTCTTTAAATATCCAGTGGAATTGCAGCTGAAACATAAGCCATAGCTTTTAATCACAGGTTGTGATATGTTGGAACTTAGTACGGTGGCCCTGAAGGGCAGGTCGCAACAGCAAAACACAAAGCACAACAAGAAATAGTGAAACACAAATGACAAAAATGTAAAAGAATCTGCAAAACGTGAATACAAATTTAGAATCTCATTTAACACATTTGTTAGAAAGTGCAAAAACAAATTCTCAAAATAGGTTGCCTTGTTCTGTCCAATCATAATCAAGCACTAAAGCCATACCTTTTCTGTAATCTTGCTTTGTTTTTTTACAATTTCTTTTTTACTTTGACGCTATGTGAATGGTGGTTTGTCTCTGTCCAAAAGTAAAATGAGAAATTCCCCCTTGGGTTTAGAGGGGATTAAAAACCAGCCGCTAACTTAAGAATTATTGTTGTTGTTTAATGATTGATGTGTTTGTGAATCTCAGACACGTTTTGGACCAACCCTCAGTTCAGGCTGGACTTGGTGGACACTGATGATGAAGACGACGTCTGCAGTGTGGTCATTGCTCTGATGCAGAAAAACAGAAGGAAACTCAGAAAGGAAGGCCTTGACCTGGAGACCATCGGCTTCGCTGTTTATGAGGTAATGAGTAATGAACCTTCTCTGTTCGGAGGTAATGGGCCTCATTCTTGAATGTTTTCGTTCAAAGCTGCATGACTGTTTTCCTAGGAGAATCTCTAGGAAGGGTATAAAGCCGGGCATACACTGTATGACTTTGGAGTGTTTCAAATGAAATCCCAGCTCACATTGTATGAGTAAATAACATATGAGGAAAGCCAGAGCTCATGATTTATGTGGTCATGCTGTACAACCCAATAATTTGATGTCTCTGCAACAATTATGAATAGAGACCTAATTTAATGTATGTAACCCTGCAGGGGCACATTGTCACTTAAATTTTATTTTTTCCAAGATAGATAACTGCAAAGAGTGTTATTTTAATGTGATTAAACACTACTAAAATCATTGCCTATTATTTTGTTCAACTGTTACTAAAACATTTTTCAGTATTTTTGGCTAGTAAAAATATTTAATGTCAGATCTACTAAGGCGTTAAATCATCACAAAACCTGTTTTTGTATTTACTCAAAGGGTGCAGCACTGTTTAGTTCAGCAAAGGAGTGGACACAGGTGATTTAGTGACTGGTACTTATGTATGCTTATCTATTTGTTGGACTTCCCATTTCACAGCTGGAGAGGAGAGTGGTGAATGAAGTGAGCAGTCTCACTTACAAAAGTATTGGTACTCACAAAAGCAGCAAATGGCCTCAAAAGTTTGCCACCAAAAAAGCATGCCTCTGACAAATATTGCAATAGTGCAAATATATTCACACTCATCTAAACAAACAAAGAAAAAAATACAGTGAGAGAGAAAGAAAAACACACCGACTTACCTATTAACTCCTGCATTTGTGGCTTGCCAATGTAACCTAATATACTTCTCATTTCCTCGTGTAAATTTTTATTTTAGTTCAGTCCAGCTGAGCTCCTTCACAAAACTCTTCAAGCTTCATTTTGTCCATTTACAAAGAGATAACAACTAACTATTGCTGACTGATTTATCCCTCATCTCGCTGCATGTTGATTGAGCATCCTTGCCATTTCATCATGTGTAGACTCCTCAGTGCCAAATAATAGAAAATTAGCTCCTCAGGCAAAACTGAAGTAGATCTACTAAGACCAGTCTAATCTACAGTGAAGTGTTTTATCCGCTGCAGGCCCCAGACGAGGTGGACCAAGTGGGAAAGGACTTCTTCCGTTACCATCCGTCGAAGGCCCGCAGCCGGACGTACATCAACATGAGAGAAGTGGCCGAGCGCTTCACTCTGCCCCCGGGGAAGTACCTGCTGGTCCCCACCACCTTCCAGCCGCACCACGAGGCCGACTTCCTGATCAGGATCTTCTCTGAGAAGAAGGCCGACGCTATGTGAGTCAAGGCTCATAGGATGTTTTTAGATTTATTAGCCTCGTCTATTGCTGAATGCAGTTGTTGGCCTGATAATGTCTAATACTTCAATAATCAAGAGATAATCAAATTAACTATTGTCAGCATGAAATTCCTTCTGTTGTTGTTTTTCTGATTTTTTTGTGACGTCCTTTCACAGAGAGATGGGGTCCGATGTTGATGCCGATCTGCCAGAGGTAAGTAGGCGATGATTTGAGTGGATTCAATTCAGTTTAAGCACAAATGCACAAAAAGAGCAATCAATAGGCACTTAAAATGAAAACTGAATACATCACTGCTAATTATTACTATTCTAATTGTGCCGGCATTTTCAACTTGTTTTTACATACATTTTTTACTTATTAGATAAAATGTACTGCACATTTTCTTGATTCTCTGTCTATTAAATTTATTATAGATTATATATTGCTAATACAAAACTAATGTGAGAAGAGTCAAAGGCAATTCAATTCTCCTGCTGTTTTTGTTTTTATTTAATTTATATTTTATTTAAAGTTTTCTAGAGACAAGTATGTTTTTTTAGTATTTCCCTAAAAGTGTAACCATTTGCTCACCTAGAAAATGAGTGTCATGCTTCTTTCATCATTTACACATTCATTTTAAATTACAAAATGTAATAAAATTATAAAAATGGTCCTCAAATAGGTTTCTGTCCAGTAACGTAATGGCTCTGTTGTAAGTCATTCTCAGCAGTTTAAAGCTCAGTTGAGTAACATCTCCTACAGCCTGCATAATGACAGTATGTTCTTTGGTTCACAGCCCCCAATGCCCAGTGCTCCAGAAGAAGAGACGGATGAGGAGAAAGGCCTGAGGAGGCTGTTTGATCAGCTGGCTGGTTCAGTAAGGGACAAATAGACAGGAAACTTTAGTTCAAATCAGCTGGAGTTGGTTTATTTATTAATCTACTATATTTGTTGACAGGACCAGGCCATTTCTGTCAGAGAGCTGCAACAGATGCTTAATGGAGTCCTCAGCAGAAGTAAGACTGTTTTTAGCTTTGAATCTTATTTTACTTTAAACGTTTCTTCTAATTACTCTGTGTGGTACAAAACAGGAATCAAAGTTAACTTGGGGTTGTTTTTGTCTTAATTCATGTAGATTAAATCTGCATTGTGTGAAATTTTGTGGTCTACAGCTAAAGCAAATAGAACACATCAGTCAAAGTTATATGTTTTAATGAGTGTATAATAATCTTAAACCCAGCAGAAGGAGAGAAGTATACTTTCTGTTCCTATGACTGCCCAGAGAGCTTTCTGAGTACTGCTTTGTATTTTTTATTTAAATTCACAATCTTTCATGAAGGCTTTAGATTAGTGGTTCTCAACTGGTCTCATCTTGGGACCCATATTTTCTCTGATTGTTTACAAGTAACCCACTTTTATGGCGTATAAATTGAAAACTATTTCTATATTCCTGTAACTAAATCAGAACTAAACCCATAAATAAACCACAACTTAACTAAGGAATAAAGTAAGACAAAGCCGAACTTAACCCGGTCAGCATCAGGTCATAAAGAGCTAAATGCAGGATTAAATAACAAAGACTATAGCTGCTACAGTGGCATCAGAAAACTGTGCTCTGTCAGAATAAAAGTCCCAAAGAATACAGCTGAATGTTTAAACTACATTTTTTTTTCTTTTTTTTTTTCCACTGAGAGCATACCTCAGGAATGGAATAAGCGGTATAAAAAATTTAAATAGAAAATAGAAACTCTAAATGGGACTGAACGATTTTGGAAAATAATTGGACTCAAAACATTATTTATGCAATTATTTTCTTTCTACTTTATCACATAACCACAGTCAATAAAAATATGACACTTAGCTTAACAAACTCTGGACAGGCTTCTTAAGAAATTAGAGGATCCAAGAATTTATATGAATGACATATTTTTATTTAAAGTTGTACAGTGTAACTTTTAGCCCAAAAGACACATATTTCTCCCTCTTATTTTGATAGTTCTTTGATATGAGAACAGTCGAATCAGGCCTCACTGACACAGTACCCTCAGCTGGAAAGAAACCTCCAAGACATGTTTTTTCTCCCAAACTTGCCATCTAAATGTCTCTACTGGTAAACATCTACAGGTTAAAGTTACGCAGGGTTGCTTTAATAATTTGTATCACAGGACTGGATTTGGTTAAACTGTCTGGTGGCTTTTTCTGAAATCAACAACATGGCTACAGTCTTCAGGCCTAACACTTGCCTCAGTCATCTTCCCTGTAACAAACAATGTGGTTCAGGTTGAGCATCAACTTTTATTTCTCAACACGTGTCAAGGACCATTCATTTTGGCCTTTGCGATTTAAATGCAAATACGATTAATTGTTCTGCCCTGATCGTGAAATAGAAAATAGAAAACAAGCCTCTAAAGCAATGGAAGTGCAAAGAACAGCAGCAGTGGTGCAAATGGTAAAAAGTGAATGAAACAGCAACGTTTGAGTCAAAACAGCATCAGTAGGAGGCCAGACTAAATAATCAAATTTTTGTTTGTCTAGTTTTGTTTCCTGACTATTTATGCCTCCTTTCTCCGGTGATTGTTAGTGTTTTTAGCATCTGCACAGCCATTATGGAGTTTATTTTAGCTGTTAGATTAAGCTTACATTTACTTTTGAAACCAATGAATTAACCCAGCTAGCTTCCAATTTACAAAGTGAAGTGTTTTTTTCTAAATTTTTTCAAGCAAACTCACCGATTTCCACTTTTTTCAGGAAAGGAGATCAAGTTCGAGGGCTTGAGTATGAGCACTTGCCACAGCATCATCAACTTAATGGACGTATCCTTTAATAGTCATAAGTTCCTGTGAATACAACACACACATATGTTATTGTTTATGATGGATTTTCTGTTTTCTGAAGCAGAGGGAGTCGGGAGCCATGTTTACTACTACTACTTTTATATAGAAACACAAATACATTCACTTTTACACAGTTTGCTTCCTGTGAGACTTCCTTGACTGAATAAAAAGGTGGACAACACGGGGAAGATGGAGTTCCAGGAGTTTAAAGTCTTCTGGGAAAAGATGAAGAAGTGGATTGTAAGTGTTGAATAACAGTAAACAGCTGTAAGAAAAGAAAAAAAGAAGAAGCTTACTCTGATGCCATGGTGAAATGTCGCTGTTTCAGATGCTGTTTCTGTCGTTTGACACTGATCGATCTGGGAAGATGTCCTCATATGAGCTGCGCAGTGCCCTCAATGCAGCAGGTAAAATTCAAAACAGTCACATCATCGTTTTTCCTTGTGTTTCTGAACTTTGTTATTAAAACTCCCTGAATGGGAACTCACCTATGTTCCTACAGCCCTTTGTTCCCACATCCCACAAGATTTTTTATTGCCTGTGCGCACGTCTGGAAGCATGATTACACAAAAACTACTGCTACTATTTGCAGTTTAGGGTTAGGGTAGAGTTAAGTTGTGGGAACATAGAGCTGTAGGAACATAGAGCTGTAGGAACATAGAGCTGTGGGAACATAGGGCTGTGGGAACATAGGGCTGTAGGTGAGTACACAGATGTGATCCACTCACTCCTTCCTGTAAAGTCATACAAATCTCATGTCCACAAATCTTGAAAAACTAATCTAATCAAGTCTAACTGCAGTATATGTCCTTCAGGTATGAAGCTGAACAATGATCTCCTGCAGCTGCTCGGTCTGAGGTTTGCCGACGCCAACTACGACATTGACTTTGACGACTATCTGACCTGCATTGTGCGCCTGGAAAACATGTTCAGTAAGTGGCACAGAAAGATTACACACGGTTTACTCTGTGGAGACTGTGAGGTATTAATGTGTGTTTGGACTCTCTGTTTGACACAGGAACTTTCCAGGCCATGGACAAATTCAATAAAGGACAAGTACAAATGAACATCATGCAGGTATGATCACTGTTTCTATTTCCATTGCTGGAAAGTGTGCAACAGCTGTTTTAAATGGCCCTCCATTCAATATCACTTTTAACCAAAGTTCAAGTAGAAAATGACAGTGTTAATATGATGATGCTGAGCCAATCTAAAGCCTTGTTTGCACTGGAGCAGTCCAGTATGTGTCAGATCAGTGGGAATAAGTTTCCATTATTGAAAGGGGTGTGGTCCACAACTAATCACTGCTGTCAGATTTGATGATAAATAATCCTCACTTGAGAAAATGAGAAAAGAAAGGAGAAACTTGAAATGGAAATGTTGGAAATTGTTATTTTTAAATAAAATTTGCCTTGTTATGTTCCAGGAGAAAACATACTAATTGCTGCACTTTTTTTAAACAAGGCTAGTGTTTATTATCAACAGCTGTTTCTGGTTTGAACTAAAAATTACTGTCAAACAGATCTTGTTTTGAAAAAAACATTAAATAGTGAGTCTATAAATTAGAGGAAATTGGTACAACCTCTAAATTTAATAATCTAATTCATAAAGAAACCCTAATCAGTTTAATGCAGGGGTGTCAGCAGCAGCTCCACCAGCCTCTCATCACTACACACCAGGATTTACTCTTCTCTTTATGTTAATTATTAGTAACTCATCCCTTTTTTTGTTTGACGTCACGTGTTTCTGTAGCAGACGTCTCTCTCTGGGCACAGTCAGTGGAAACACAAGTCTCTTGAGGAGAAACAAAGCTGTACTGACCCGTTCTGTACCACTCAGTGGACACAAGGCTTAGCCATAAACTGCTTTGCTTATGGCTTAAAGTTTCACCATCAAGCAAAATAACAGCTGATTAAATATTTTTTGGAACATTGAACATGAATAATAGTATGCATAATATTTTTGTAAAATCCTTATTTTTGGTATGTATATAAACATTTTGTTTTATCTGAACCACAAGCTTTGCAGTGAAGCCCACAAATAGTAAAGTGTAAGCCCTACTGTGTGTAAAACAATTCTTTCCCCAATTAAACTGATTTACAGACATTCATGATACCAGTTTGGATAGGTTCTCAAAATCAACCTACTTACTTACTTATTGCTTATGTTATTAACTTAAACTGTTTTGTTTTTTTGTCATGTTGCAGTTCCTGATGTTGTCTATGAACGTCTGAGGAGCAGCTGAGGAGCCAAACAGAACAAAGTTTAACAGACTGCAATAAAACAGACTAATGCAGACAATACAACAGATGATTACATGTTATTATATATTACATAACAATGAGAGCATAGCAGAGCTGATGTTGAAATGAGGCAGGGTTAAAATGATTGTATTTTCTTTGAGCTAAAGCTTTATTTTGTCTGAACTAAACAGAAATAAAGTTTAACTGAACTGTGTCTGGTTTTGTTTTCTCACAAATAAAATCTGTTCAGGTCCAGCTAAAACCTGTGCAAATCCAGCTAAAACCTGTGCAAATCCAACTAAAACCTGTGCAAATCCAACAAAAATCTGTTCAAATCGAACTAAAATCTGTTCAAGTCCAACAAAAATCTGTTCAAGTCCAGCTTAAACCTGTGCAAATCCAACTAGAACCTGTTCAAATCCAAATGAAAGCCCAACTACGCATTTTTCAGTCATCAAAATATATGCATTAACATAAAGATATATATTAGACAAGACAAAAATGAGTACATATTTCAACCAACTTAATCACTTTCAAGCAGTATGGGTTGTGGTGAATGAATATGAAAATAATCAAATTATTTAATGTCCAAACCAAATGATGTGTTTTGTGTGGTTTATTTCAATGTTAAACAGCAAACAAACAAGAAACAAAGTGCATTTATTTACTGTCTTTACTGTAGACTGTAATAATGTGTTACGGCAATAAGTGACAAAAAGAACATCAAAGTAAACATGATCAAATATATTCTCAATAGGCAAGATATGAAATGATGAATTACAATAATTCAATATTAAAACAAGTCAAGTGTGCATTATCCAGTCCAGTAGGCGGCGATAATCTCCAAACGGCTTCAGTCCAGTAGAGAGAGAACGACGTAAAGCGGAAGATACCATCAGTGTAAACTAAGAGGGATTTGAACAAATAATTATTTACAAATGGAAGCCATACAACTGATACTTTCACATATATCAATTTTATATGCATAATACGTTTCATTATACAGTAGTTCTAAAAATCCCATGTAAATGGTTTATTTTCTTGTCAAAGCAGATTTTGAAGGTTTAACCCCCGTCACTTTGAAAAGTGGTTCTTTCCTTTAATGGCCGCGGCCCGAGCAGCGACACGCTACACACAGCGTGGATAAACAAACAGACAACACTGAATAACTTGTGTATTTTTAAAGGTTATAAGCGCTAATATTTGCCCGTTAGTTAATCCTTGGGCTCCGTAAAATACACAATCCAGAAGACACTGTTGTCCACCTTGTGACAAAATGGTAAGTGGATGTTTATGAGCAATGCTAGCCTTAGCTAACTGCTATCTGTGACTTCTGAAACGTCAAATGTTAAATAATTACTTTTTTTTAACAGTTTTGGTGGTGATCTCTTGTAATGAAGATAAAATGTTTTCAATAAAAATTTAAGTAAATAGACCTCCCTCCTATAACGACCAAGCTATTTGATCCTCGCCTTTTGCCAAATAAATGTATGTAGAAGTATCAACTAAATAGTTAAGTAAGTTTATAAATGAAGCTGGAGTAACTTGCTGTTCATGTCAATGTATCACCTGTAGCAGATAGTTGGTACTGTCAGTTCGGAGAAGCTGAGCAATGTTAAGAGCATTAGTAAACTATTAAAATGCATCAAACACTTATTTCAAAGACCTGTCATGACTCTCCTTCTAGTGATGACAAAGATACCCCTGCCGCAGTCTGTTACACGTTCATAGTGTTTGAGCTCGAAGACTTGAAGATCTTTTGTTTTGTTTTTCAGCCGCATCGGAAGAAGAAATCGTTCATTGAAAAGAAGAAGGCCGTGACCTTCCACCTCGTTCACAGGTCAGAGACCCACTGGCTGCAGATGAGAAGGCTCCACAGCATGTCCTCTTGCCCGCCACCAAGGTATTAATCACTAACTCCAGAGGAATAGAAATATTTTTATACACAGCTCTAATCTCTTTTATATTTATATTATATTTTTTATATTTAACCAATATTAAAGTTTGTTAATATTGGTTAATTTCAGCCACAGTTGTCCTGGAAAACATAGAAAACCTGGAAATTTATTTAGATTAGTTTTACAGGTATAGAGATGACATGGAACTGGATTTACCTGTCCTACTGTTTGGGTGTATTTTGTTTAAAACTAAATTGGTTTTCAATAAACAACATTCACATGTATGTACTTGTTTAAAACCCACTCAGTTTCAAGTTTGTGAATTTAAATCAAAGCAGTGTGTAATATTGACTATAATTCTTCTTAATGGCTACACATGAACTGGGTTAGCTCTAAGATATATGGCCATTAATCAAAAATGCTGCCACAATTTTCAAGAAGAT
>CM072148.1:21661247-21734316 GCA_036850595.1 Rhyacichthys aspro
CTTTACTTTTACTCACTTTACGGTTTACTTTAAGGCACTGCTCTGAACATAAATGTAAATGTGTGCTATAGCTGTCTTACCTGCTCTACCAGGCGTCCAGTCACATCAGTGAGACTCCTGGACCTGGGCAGAACAAGCTGTAAAAACACAACAACATGCGTTCAATTTATATCTGGCTTAAACTTATCTCACTATAAGTAAACTGAGGTGCTTTAAACAAAGTTTGTTGATTTGGTTTGAAATATTTATGTTATTAACTTCCCATAAAAACACTATGTGCTGCCTGCTTAAATATCTGACCCAATAATAAGTTGAATTAACAGCGAGATGATGATGATCTAAAAATGCTCAGCTCTAACAATAACATGAACATTTTTTCAACAAGTTTACAGGATGTTTTGGAGCAAAAAATCTGGGACATTTTGAATTTTTCTGTCAAATGCATTGAATTTACTATGATTAGAATACATTGAAGTTTATTATTTAAATAAAAAGACACATTATGTTGATAAAGGTCATCTCTAATGAGAGAGTCTACACTTTCAGGCAACATTAATGGTCTAATGTTGTATTCCTCAGGTTTAAAATAACTTCATTCAGATGATTTTATTACAAAAGGAGCTTGAGTAAACAACAAGTTGTACTGAGGCCTTTTATTAAGATAAATATTATAAAGTTGTGTTGTTGTTTTATCCATGTTAGTGAGCGTTAATTGAGCAGTTTTTACGCGTGCGTCGAGAGTGATTAATTTGCGCTGTTGTTTGCTCCTTTGCTTCGTCCAAAGTCACATGACCTGAGCTCAATATTAGCTGCTGTTAGTTTCTCTCAATAACATTTCTGTAAAGGCTGTTTCTATGGGATGTAATGCTAAAACACTGCAGTAGGAGGCGCTGTGGATAAAGTCTTAAATCTTACTTGCTCCATGCTGGACGTGCTTTAAGTCAGTCTGTGGGAGTCAAACGGCACCGCTGGAAGAGTCGGGTTTTCACAAACCGTCGAGTGAAAAGTTAAAAATGTGTTTTTTCTCTTGGCTGTTGGGTTCAGAATGTTGTAGGTTTTTCATTCATTCATTCATTTTCTACCACTTATCCCACTCGTGGGGTCGCGGGTGGCTGGAGCCTATCCCAGCAGCTTTGGGCCTTAGGCGGGGTACACCCTGGACAGTGGCCAGTTCGTCACAGGGCTGACACTTAGAGACGTACATTGACAGACAACCATTCACTCTCACATTCATCCACTAGGGGCACTTTAGAGTCACCAATTCACCTATACATGCATGTCTTTGGGCGGTGGGAGGAAGCCAGAGTGCCCGGAGAGAACATGCAGACTCCTCACAGAAAGACCAGAGTTAGCCAATGATGTTTTGAGTTTGGCTACAATCAGCCAATGATGTTTTATTTGGGTCGGCCGGGATTCGAACTCACGACCTTCTTGCTGTGAAGCAGGAGCGCTAACCACGGTAGCACCGTGTGACTAGACCAACTGTTCCCCTTTAGTGGACCTACCTGCACTAAGGTTGTACTGCCTTCATTGATTTTCAATAGAAAGTGCCTCTGCAGGTTTGAAGGTTTGAAGGTATTATCCAATACCTTCAAACCTTTCTGACTTTTTAAGTGACTAACAACATTTGGATAAAAGATATAACCCTTAAACTCTATATTCTTTACCTGTCACCTTTATCCTTTATGTTTTACCCTTTAAACAATGTTGCAAGTTTATACATCATGATTAAGTGTGTTAATTAAGTGTACCTATATGTAGAATATAAAAGGCTTAATTTCAATTCATTTCAATTCAAAACAACTTTATTTATTCCAGCAATTATAAGTCACATAGAGCAAGTTACACATTGTAATAAATAAGTTAAAATGCAATCACATTAGTGCAATATCTGGCAGCATTTAAGACCACTGTAGGTTACTAAAAGTGCAAAGTGCAAATTAAACATTCTTACAGAGTTAGAGAAGTTTAATACTATGCCTTACTACCTGTTCTACTGCACATCTACAGCCTGTACAACAGCCTACCTTGGCATACCACTGCACTCCCTCCATCTAGTGCTCTTCACTCATTACATGTCATAATACCAGCGCTGGAAACTCTTCCAGTGAAATATTCTAAGGATAGCCTATCTTATGTATTTCTTACATTTTTGATATGTTCAAATAGTTTTAATTAGTTTAAATGACATTTAATATGTTTAAATTATGAGAGGAGTTACAGTTTCGCTGCATCATTTTAGTGAAGAGCAGCAGTCACATTGTATCCATCTGCTCGTGTTACCCAGTTACTTCCGGGTTTGTTGGTAAAACCCACTCATCAGCGGAATTGAATTGAATTGAATTCCTTCACAAGTTGTATTTACATTCTTCTTTGGTTGAATGGAGGCATGAAGAGGGCGTGACGTGCGGTGGATTAATATCCGCACCTTTCTGCTTCAGGTGGGATTTATAAAGCAGAAATGGTGCGCAGGAGTGAGTACGCCTGGTTTTATGAATCTTTGTGGTGCTGTGATACATAAACTTTTAGTCAGGATTCCACACACAGTTTCATAAATGAGGCCCCTGGACTTTAGACCCTCTCTGGAGTCAAACTGCATATACAGTGTAAACATGAAGACTCAGTCTGTCCAGGATGAATGTTTATTTACTGTTAAATAATGTATGTTTTATATTAATGTGTATGCTATATTTGATGTGATTTTATTTTTCATGACATTTAGTTGCTTTGGGACATGGCACCTTGACATGACACAATGTTTTCCTGTTTTTTTCTGCTGTTTCTCCTGCAACAATTTTTTTTTTTACAATTTCTCAGCTCTTTTTTATTGAAAATTATCTTAAAGGTGGTTTATAACTTGTTTAGTCTGGGTTTATTCCTGGTTTAGTCCCAGTTTAGTCTTGGTTTAGTTTTGGTGTTGTCATCATTTTAACCTGGTTTTGTTTGCAATGTATTATATTCTAGTTTAGTACTGGGGTAGTCCTGGTTTATCGTGGATTATTAATGCTTTAGCTTATTAATTGTTATTAATTGTTGTCAGTTTAGTTTTGATGTAGTCCTGTTTTTTTTAGTTTAGTTTAGTTTTGCTTTTCATGATCTCATTTAAATTTGGTTTCTAACATGATTTAGTCCTGGGTTAGGTCTTCTTTGGTGCAAGTTTCATCCTTTATATTTAGTCATAGTGTAGTTCTGGGTTAGTCCTAGTTTAGTTCATGTTCAGTCCTGGATTTTATCCTGGCTATCCTGGATTTAGTATTTTCTGTCCAGGTAGAGTTCAGTTTTTGGTTCATTATTGGTTTATTCTTACGCTTATTTATGGTTTATTTGAGCCTTTTTCCTGGCTTTTGTCATGTTGGTTAAGTCAATGGTTTTTGTCCTGGATTATTCTTGGTTTAGTCCAGGCATTAGCTCTGGTTTAGTCTTGGTTTAGTCCTGGCACTGGTCTTGGATACATTGTTTGTTTAATGTAATAAAGTTTAGTCCCTGGTCTAGTCCTAGGTAAACCTTGGTGTAGTTCCATTTTAGTCCTGGTTAAGTACACAGTTTAGAATCAGATTAGACCTAACATAGGCCTAATCTTGGTTTAGACAAAAAATGTAACCAACATTGCTCTCATAACTGTTGGTTTTAGTTCATGTCTTGGATTTAGTCCAGAGTTTAGTCTTTCACTCCACCTGCTCACCTCTGATCCTCCTGCTTCCAGCCAACACCCTGCTTCCATAACACCTTCAATTAACACCTTTAAGAGCATTGACTCAGTCTCTGCTTTGGGGTCCGCTGAACTAAACCAAAACAGGTTCTATTTGGTCTCCATTAAGTTCTGGTTTAGTCCTGGTCCAATCCTGGTTGAGAGCTGGGTTATTTGTTTTTAGTCCTGGTCTAGTCTTGGGTTATTCTTTTACAGTCCTGGTCTAGTCCTGGTTTAATCCTGGGTTATTCTTTTTAGTCCTGGTTTAGTCCTGGGTTATTCTTTTTTAGTCCTGGTCTAGTCTTGGGTTATTCTTTTTTAGTCCTGGTCTAGTCCTGGTTTAATCCTGGGTTATTCTTTTTCAGTCCTGGTCTAGTCCTGGTTTAGTCCTGGGTTATTTTTTTTTAATCCTGCTCTAGTCCTCTTTAGTTTTGATCTGTTTTACATTTATTGGGCTTAATTCTATTTATTGGGTTTAATCCTCCTTTAGACCTGGTTTAATCTTGAGTCTAGTCCACTTTTAGCCCAGGTTTTACACCTGACCTAGCCTTGATTTACTCTTGGCTTTAATCCTGATTTAGTTCTGGGTTAGACTGGGTTTTATCCAGGAATTAGTTTTAGTGTACTTCGGGGTTAAGTTTTGGTTTAGTTTTGTATTTCGTGTTCAGTCCTAGGTTTAGTCCTAGTTTATCCCTTGGTTTACTCCTGGTAAAGTCTTAAAATCTAGTCCTGGTGAAGCCTAAGGACTAGATTTAGGCCTAGTTTAGGCCTAATTTTGTTGGTGTTAAAGCTGGTTTTACTTCTGCTTTAGTCCCAGTTTTTATATTGTGTTTTTGTTTGCTATTATTGCCAGGGTTTTGCCCTAGTTTAGCTCTGGTTTATTCTTGGTTAAATCCTGTTTCCAATCCTGATCTAGTCGTAGCTTAGTCCTGGGTGGGCTGCCTTTTGACAATCTCTGGTTAAGTCCTGGTTTAGCTCTGGTTTAGCTCTTGTTTAATCACGTTCTAATTCTTGATTTAGCACTAGTTTAGACCTGGTATTGACACAGCTTAGACCTGGTATGCAACCTACTTTAGACCTGGCTTAGTCCTTATTTCACACAGGAAAAACCCTATTTTTGAGACTCAACAGAAAGACTTGGATCCAGGACTTGGACTAGGACCAGGACTAGGACTGGGACTGATGTGGACTTTGTTGTTTTATTGAGAGCTAATGTGAACAGGGTGTTATGATTGGTCATCACTTGGGGCTCTATTTCCTCATTAAGACCAGCTTTCATCCTGGGTTTAGACCTGGGTTAGATCTGGTTCAGTCCTTGATTAGACCTTGTTTAGAACTGTTTCAGTCCTGGTTCAATCCTGACTTTATCACAAACGTTTATGTGTCTTTAAAGTGGCCAGACCAGTTCGAAGTATTTCCTGCATCTGTCATAAACCCAACCCAATACCTGCTTAGACTGAGATCAAGAATTGCTTCGACCGAGACCTGCCTAGACCGAGTGATAAGACCAAATACTAGAGGGCGAGGTCTGGACGGTTCTGGACTAACCTGTTCTCATGTGGAGGGTGTGTCCTACGACTGAGTGCTGCACCTGTGACTCAAACAAACCTGCATCAGTCCGCTTCAGCATCCAGACCAGTGCAGACCAGACTTAGACCAGACTCAGACCACAGACCGAGACCATGCCCCTGCAGTCCAGCCTCTCCGGGTCTAAGGTCCAGCATGTCCAGGCCGAGAACACGCAGTCCGACGGGAAGTCCTTTGAGCAGCTCCGGAACGAGTGTCTCCAGAAGGGAGTTCTGTTCGAGGACCCGGACTTTCCCGCTAAGGACTCGTCTCTGTTCTTCAGTGAGAGCGTCCCTGTGGCCTTCAAGTGGAAGAGGCCCAAGGTGAGGACTTGTGTTTGTCATTTATTACTGTTTTGGACCTGGTTAAGTCTTGGATTAGTCCTGGATGTAGTTCTGCTTTAATGTTGGTTCATACTTCATTCATTGTTGATTGTTAATCCTGGTCTAGTCCTGCCTAAATCCTGGTTTGGTCCAGGGTTAGTCCAAGTGATTAGTTCTGGGATAGACCTGGTTTAAGTTTAATTTATTCTTGTGCAAGTCATGGTTTAGAGTTGGTTTAGTCTCAAATGTAGTCCTAGTCTTAAAATTCAGCCCAGGTTTAGTCCAGGGAGTTTAGTCCTGGTCTTGTCCAAGTCCTGGATTAATTTGACATTTGTTTTTGTTTTAAGCTGACTTAGATTTTGTTTAGTCCTGGTCTAGACCTGCTTTAGGCTTGATTTATTTTTGTGTTAGTATATTTTTGTTTTGGACATTGTTTAGTCTTGGTCTTAGATTTGGTTTTAGTTCAGTATTAGGTTCAGTCCGTGTTTAGTCCTGCTTTAGCCTATGTTCAGTCTAGGTCTAGTCCTAGATCTGGTCCTTGTTTATGTTGATTGAGCTGGCTTAGTTCTGATTTAGTCCTGGAGTTTAGACCTAGTTTAGTGTGACCCAAATTGGGACTGTAAAGCCTTGGTTTAGTCCTGTTTTAGTCCTGGATTTCGTTCCTGAACGTGTCCCAACCCAAGTTGCACACAAACACATGTGTTACAGTATATGCACTATATATGCTAGATGTAAACACACTCAGTGACTTAGGTATACTTGGCTCTGTTGTAAGGACGACTGTAACCAAGACCAAGACAAGACCAAATCTTGCTACACCAGCAGGATCTGTATCTGAATCAGTAACTGTTCATCATCAAATCCTGTTTTAGTCTTGGTTTAGACCTGGTCTTATAGCCAAGACTATATTGGGTTTAGTCTGGGCTTAGTTCCTTAAACAGAACCAAACCTAGACTAAAACGAGACTAAACTAGGTTTAACTGAGTCCAAAAGCAGGATCCCATCTGAGACCTGTTTTAGTCCTTGGTCTGAATTTAGTCCTGGTCTAGACCCAGTTCAGTACTGTTTTATTTAATGACAGGAATTCCTTTGATTGTCTCTGGGTTAGTCTTGAATGTAGTCCAATGATATTTTATATTTTGTATTTTTAAGTGGTTTAGTCTGAATAATCAAATCTGTCCTTTCCACTGAATGAATGAACATAACTTACTCCATACCCTTCACATTTCCTCTTACTATTAGTATTACCAGCACCTGTATTAATCACAAACCTGTTTAATGAACTGAAAGCCTCCATTCTCAGTTTTAACAGAGACACAGTGAGTATTTAGCCTTGACACTTACAGTAGATTATTACGAGCGAGTGTCAAACCTGTTCTGCAGGAAAACTGTGTCAATAGATCAGAGAGCAGACTTTAACCCACACACCTGCTTTTATCAGGTGTACAGGGATCTGGTTTTTATTACATACAGTTAAGAATAACAAGACTAGGCTCATAAATTGATCATAATTAATGTGTTATTAATTGGTTTACAAGTGACAAAGGCACTTATTAAATAGCAAAAAGCAATATTCACTTGTCTTTTGCAAAATATTGAGCCCTCTCTAATTAACTTTATAAACCAAGACTACACACAGGAATAGGATAGGACCTGGTTAGTCTTGGTTTAATCCTGGTTTATTCCTGGTTTAGATCTGATTTTTGCCACTAAAAAACTAAAATACTCACACAACAAACAAGGTTGGATTTTCCAACCGCTGTTGTCAAGGAAACAATAACCAAAACCAGCCACATCCAACTAAGGCCAGAGTCCACCGAGACCAGGACAAGACCAGGACAAGACCAGAACAAGACCAGAGCGAGACCAGAACAAGACCAGGACAAGCCTGGTCTTTACTACAAAAAAATATTCTCCACTAATCATTTTTGTTTTGGACACACATTTGTTGATTTTAAATCCTGGTTTAGTTCAGATGTAATCCCTCGTTTAGTCCTGCTTTAGTTCTGGTTCTAGTTCTAGACAAAAACAGGACTAAACCAGGTGGAAACCAGGAATAAACCATTATGATCGAGAAACTGGATTAAAAGACATTAAAGGAAAGCACTTAGCAACATAATAAATATGATAGAACAGTGTAAACACATTAATCATACTTAAAGCTCATTTAAAAGTGAATTTGCATAAAACCTATGGGTATGTTTTAGAAAACAACATCAACTCAGTAAAAACAGCAGGAAAAGAGGTAAATGATGATACAGGGGTTCTTTCTGGTTAAAGACATGTATGTGGAGGTGACCGGTTGTAGTAAGCTCTGACTCATTGAACCTGTCAGTTTTGGGGTGTGTCTCTCGGTGCATACCTGAGCTGCCTGACTGCGGCGTGGAGTGTGTTTTGGGTTGAGGAAAATGCGGGGAATGAGCACACGCCTCTCTCATCTGTCAGCGTTCACCGAATCTTCACCCGACCTGTTTGTTTTCATCATTTGCAGGAGATTTGTGCTAACCCAGAGTTCATCGTGGGAGATGCGGACCGGACGGACATCTGCCAAGGACAGCTGGGTAAAAACAAACTCTCTCATTCATTCATTCAGCAGAGTTAAGGCTGAAGATGAAGGATGCGGGTGATTCTGTCAAACATATTCTAGTATTTCTCTAAACAGAGGCGTTTCCTCAAATCCTTTAAAGTCCTATGAACTGTCCTCTGCTACGATCACACTGGTCTCAAAAGTGGCCCTCATCAAACGTGACTGTGTTAGTGTGAACAGGCAAAAACTCATGAATTTTTATTCACTTTTACAGCTTTATCTCTGAAACAAGCTCAGATCTCAACATTTGTCACATTTCTCTTCATTTTTAAAGGAAGAAGATGTTTAGTTTTTCATTCACGCGACTGTCTTAAGACACATTTTTAAAGTCTTATTGTAAAGCATCACAATGGAACTTTTTAACCCCAATTATGGAGCCTGAAAATCATTACTACAATAGCCCTAAAGATGTTTTCTTTCACATAAAATAAGGAAATTAAGGACAGAGATCAACAGATTCTCCTCACTACTGTCTCGTGAGAATACAAATCTAGGCAGAATGCATCACATCAACTCAAATTTACATCACAACTAAGAAATTCATTGGATTTTTATGAAAAGGTAACAGTCTAATTTGACATGTGCTGCAGCATTTGTTTCCTTCAAATTGAAATGGGCAGTTTTTTTTGTTGTTTTTTTTTTAACTTATCTCAGTCTTGGACATAAGGTTTTATGCAGACTCCGCATGAAAACCTACAATCATCCTTGCTTGTACAATTTTTTACAGTTGACAGTTGAACATAAATGCACGGATTGAAAACCTTGACTCCCAATGAGCAAAAGATGAGCCCAAACCAACGCAACTTTCCATACACTTGTCTCTATTAGACACATCAAAGAGAACTGAAGGACTTTCTTTGTTAAATCTAAACCCGCTCCATTAGCAAAGACACGTTACTACAAAGAAATCAGAGGCTGTTTAGTTAAGTACAGTAAACAAAACATGAAAATAGGTAAACATGAAAACAGGTCAAATCTAAAACAATTGCTTAATAAGTATTACATATAGATTAACAATTATTATTATTATTATTTATTATTAACAAGTAAAGACAAAAAAACAAACCAAAACTGATCTGATTTGGGCCCCTGTATGATTCAACGTAAATGTAACCATTGTGCTTGTCTGTGCCGTATCTTGACTCCATTTCCCATGGTGCTCTGTGTGCGTCTCCTCAGGTGACTGCTGGCTCCTGGCAGCCATCGCGTCCCTCACTTTAAAGAAAGATACTTTGGCCAGAGTCGTCCCTCACGACCAGGACTTCGGCCCCAGATACGCCGGCATCTTCCACTTCCAGGTACGGAGCCGCTGATTGGCTACATTCTCATTAACTGTTGTCTGATTGGCTACTGTCTCATCTGCTCTAATGTCACAAAAATTAAATCCATTACTTACAGTTCTGGCAGCACAACAAGTGGCTGGACATCGTGGTGGACGACCGTCTGCCCACAGTGAGAAACAGCCTCGTGATGCTGCACTCTGCCTCCAACAATGAGTTCTGGAGTGCACTGCTGGAGAAAGCATACGCAAAGTAAGTGTTAAAACTTCTGCTTTAATCACTTTATTCACAACATACTCTATGATCCCTCCCCTGAAAAGGATTGATGCAAATAGTATTAAGCAATGGACAAAATTTATATATAAGGGGCCATACAAAACATAATCCATTCTGACCCTCACACGCACATACATTTTACTTTCACAATAATAAAATATTTTTCTTTTTCACATACACTCATTATTTTTTTCTCTTGGTGAAGATCCTCCCTAAATAAGGAAGTCCATCTCAAACCAGGAAATAGATTATTAGATTATTAGCTGCAGTTCAAGTCTGTGCAGTTTAAACATCTTTCATTATTTTGTACAAAAGCTAAGAAAAGCATTCTGCAAATGAGACGATGCATAGAGGGCTTTTTAATCCCATGCAAAGTCTTTAATCCCATGCAAACTTTATCTGGATTTCTGTCAGTGTCATGACTCAAGAAATGGACAAGTAGTGCGGACATTTAATGTGTAACCCATGTTCACTCACCCCTAACATCACCCTAGGGAACTTTTCTGCTTTTCTTTCATTAAAAAGGTCAAAGCAAACCTATTTCCCATTGCAAAATACTAATACATTACATCAAACTGAAGTTTATCTTAAACCTCTGTCTCTGAGTTCCGTGTCAGACTGAAGTGATGACCGAATATTCATCTGTTTCACTTTGCTTCTCTATTTGTGTTTTTCCATGCAGTTTTGCTGTGTTATTCAGCTCTAAATATCCACTTTCTCTGTTTTATCAGTAGTTGTCACTTCCTTATTGACATCAGTTTCGAGCAATGGGAGCTATGGTACTTGTGTATTAAGACAAGAGCAAAACTTACGATTACGATTTTGTTTTTTCTAGTCCCATTATCAAACTTTAGGCTATTCATTTAATTGTAATGTTAGGTGCTATACCTGTCCTTTTTGTCCCTTCCCGTTATCCCTTTTTTAACCTGGTGGAGCCAGTTGTCATGTTTTCACTTTTTTCTTTTGTTAGGGCTTAGACCCAGGGTTTTTTGTTAGGGGTAGCGGTGTCTCGGCAACTTCCACAGTCCTGTACAAGCTTGGCCTGTCTGACACTCTCCGTCCCTGTTCTGTTTGGCTCCTGTATCCTTCTTAAATATGTTTCACCATTTTTTTTTTTTTTTTTTTTTACAGAGAAGCATTTGCATAAGTCAGTATTTTTATTCTTCAGACTTTTTGTGTGTAATCAAAATAATTTCACATGTATTTCATTGTCTTGTCTTTGCAAGTCTGTTTCTGAAAAGAAAGAATGAATAAACGAGTTACTATGATTATTTCAGGCTGCATGGGAGCTATGAGGCTCTGAAAGGTGGCACCACAATGGAGGCCATGGAGGACTTCACTGGAGGCGTTGGGGAGAACTATGACACCAAGAACGCTCCCAATGACCTGTTCTCCATCATGAAGAAGGCTCTGGACCGTGGCTCCATGATGGGCTGCTCCATCAATGTAAACCCTTATTTCCACTGTTTATACTCTTCCTGCAGTTTATGTTGATGTGTTAAGTATATTATGTATGTTATGTTAAGTGATGAATCACTTTGGTTTGTAAGGTTTACTCAACCTGTTTTTGTGCAGATCACCAGCTCTGCAGAGTCTGAAGCCAGGACCACCACTGGTTTGGTGAAAGGACACGCCTACTCCATCACAGGCGTAGAGGAGGTAATGGTGTGGACCTTTTTTTTGCACTGAAGAATATAGCAGGGCACACATATACATTCACTTTTTAACCTAGGAGTTTCTATCATGTCATGTGTCCATAAAGATTTTAAAAGCGTTGGATGGGTTTAAACGTCTTTGTGGGATTTCCAGGTGAACTACAATGGCAGGAAGGTGAAGCTGGTCCGCATCAGAAACCCCTGGGGTCAGGTGGAGTGGAACGGCCCCTGGAGCGACAAGTAAGAAACAGCACATTTGCGTCAAAGTCAAAAAAATCCAAACTTTATTTTACACTGATACTAGGAAAAGGAAGAGCTTCAGTTTTTAACATGACAGAAGCCACATTTCATCAAATCAACACATCTCTCCACCTATCTGATTTCTACTATTCTTCTGCTCTTTCCTTCATTTAAGCTTTTGCTATGAACAAACTATGGTAATTTTACTGAGTTTGTCCTCTTTATGCAGTTGTGGGAAAATAAGTGATTAAGATTAAAAAAAAGAAAAAGATTGACAGTTTGGGAACCTCTGGGACACTTAAATCCACACAATAAATGCTTTTTTGGTGACATCTCATGGTGAAGATTGCAGATTACATTTCCACGCCTTTTTAGAGCATGTGAATAGCTACAGTAGCCCTGAAGGGACATGCTGTTGTCTACAAACAAATTTTAGTAGAGAAGAGTAGCTTTAATTAGAGGACATCTTAAAAGATCTTACTCACCTATGACAAAAGACCCCACACACACACACTTTTAAAAGGTGTATTAATTAAGTGCTGCATGTGGTGAAGATATATTTTGACCTGGTTGTTTGTCTTTTTTTGAACAGCTCCAGAGAGTGGGACTACGTCGACCGGGCAGAGAAAACACGCATTTTACAGAACTCAACAGATGACGGTGAATTCTGGTGAGTCTTAAAATAATACTTTGTTGGAAATCACAGCTTTACATTTGGAGCAGGCATTAGATACTGTTTTTCTTCCAGGATGGAGTTTGAGGAATTCAAGAAGAACTATGATACTGTGGAGATCTGCAACATGACGCCGGACGCTCTTACAGAAGACACCAACCGTCACTGGGAGGTGAGCCTGTTCGAAGGGAAGTGGATCCGCGGCTCCACAGCAGGAGGCTGCAGGAACTACATCGGTGAGGCTGTAGTGTAAACATGTTTAAATGTCCCCTTTAACAAAGAAACTTCTTTAAATATTCAGTGGAATTGCAGCTGAAACATAAGCCATAGCTTTTAATCACAGGTTGTGATATGTTGGAACTTAGTACGGTGGCCCTGAAGGGCAGGTCGCAACAGCAAAACACAAAGCACAACAAGAAATAGTGAAACACAAATGACAAAAATGTAAAAGAATCTGCAAAACGTGAATACAAATTTAGAATCTCATTTAACACATTTGTTAGAAAGTGCAAAAACAAATTCTCAAAATAGGTTGCCTTGTTCTGTCCAATCACAATCAAGCACTAAAGCCATACCTTT
This sequence comes from Rhyacichthys aspro, assembly GCA_036850595.1. Classification (NCBI taxonomy): domain Eukaryota; kingdom Metazoa; phylum Chordata; class Actinopteri; order Gobiiformes; family Rhyacichthyidae; genus Rhyacichthys; species Rhyacichthys aspro. The sequence continues at coordinate 21,674,115 of CM072148.1, forward strand.
TCTGTAATCTTGCTTTGTTTTTTACAATTTGTTTTTTACTTTGACGCTTTGTGAATGGTGGTTTGTCTCTGTCCAAAAGTAAAATGAGAAATTCCCCCTTGGGTTTAGAGGGGATTAAAAACCAGCCGCTAACTTTACAATTATTGTTGTTGTTTAATGAGTGGTGTGTTTGTGAATCTCAGACACGTTTTGGACCAACCCTCAGTTCAGGCTGGACTTGGTGGACACTGATGATGAAGACGACGTCTGCAGTGTGGTCATTGCTCTGATGCAGAAAAACAGAAGGAAACTCAGAAAGGAAGGCCTTGACCTGGAGACCATCGGCTTCGCTGTTTATGAGGTAATGAGTAATGAACCTTCTCTGTTCGGAGGTAATGGGCCTCATTCTTGAATGTTTTCGTACAAAGCTTCATGACTGTTTTCCTAGGAGAATCTCTAGGAAGGGTATAAAGCCGGGCATACACTGGATGACTTTGGAGTGTTTCAAATGAAATCCCAGCTCACATTGTATGAGTAAATAACATATGAGGAAAGCCAGAGCTCATGATTTATGTGGTCATACTGTACAACCCAATAATTTGATGTCTCTGCAACAATTATGAATAGAGACCTAATTTAATGTATGTAACCCTGCAGGGGCACATTGTCACTTAAATTTTATTTTTTCCAAGATAGATAACTGCAAAGAGTGTTATTTTAATGTGATTAAACACTACTAAAATCATTGCCTATTATTTTGTTCAACTGTTACTAAAACATTTTTCAGTATTTTTGGCTAGTAAAAATATTTAATGTCAGATCTACTAAGGCGTTAAATCATCACAAAACCTGTTTTTGTATTTACTCAAAGGGTGCAGCACTGTTTAGTTCAGCAAAGGAGTGGACACAGGTGATTTAGTGACTGGTACTTATGTATGCTTATCTATTTGTTGGACTTCCCATTTCACAGCTGGAGAGGAGAGTGGTGAAATGAAGTGAGCAGTCTCAATTACAAAAGTATTGGTACTCACAAAAGCAGCAAATGGCCTCAAAACTTTGCCACCAAAAAAGCATGCCTCTGACAAATATTGCAATAGTGCAAATATATTCACACTCATCTAAACAAACAAAGAAAAAAATACAGTGAGAGAGAAAGAAAAAACACACCGACTTACCTATTAACTCCTGCATTTGTGGCTTGCCAATGTAACCTAATATACTTCTCATTTCCTCGTGTAAATTTTTATTTTAGTTCAGTCCAGCTGAGCACCTTCACAAAACTCTTCAAACTTCATTTTGTCCATTTACAAAGAGATAACAACTAACTATTGCTGACTGATGTATCCCTCATCTCGCTGCATGTTGATTGAGCATCCTTGCCATTTCAACATGTGTAGACTCCTCAGTGCCACATAATAGCAAATTAGCTCCTCAGGCAAAACTGAAGTAGATCTACTAAGACCAGTCTAATCTACAGTGTTTTATCCGCTGCAGGCCCCAGACGAGGTGGACCAAGTGGGAAAGGACTTCTTCCGTTACCATCCGTCGAAGGCCCGCAGCCGGACGTACATCAACATGAGAGAAGTGGCCGGCGCTTCACTCTGCCCGGGGAAGTACCTGCTGGTCCCCACCACCTTCCAGCCGCACCACGAGGCCGACTTCCTGATCAGGATCTTCTCTGAGAAGAAGGCCGACGCTATGTGAGTCAAGGCTCATGGGATGATTTTAGATTTATTAGCCTCGTCTATTGCTGAATGGAGTCGTTGGCCTGATAATGTCTAATACTTCAATAATCAAAAGATAATCAAATTAACTATTGTCAGCATGAAATTCCTTCTGTTGTTGTTTTTCTGATTTTTTTGTGATGTCCTTTCACAGAGAGATGGGGTCCGATGTTGATGCCGATCTGCCAGAGGTAAGTAGGCGATGATTTGAGTGGATTCAATTCAGTTTAAGCACAAATGCACAAAAAGAGCAATCAATAGGCACTTAAAATGAAAACTGAATACATCACTGCTAATTATTACTATTCTAATTGTGCCGGCATTTTCAACTTGTTTTTACATACATTTTTTACTTATTAGATAAAATGTACTGCACATTTTCTTGATTCTCTGTCTATTAAATTTATTATAGATTATATATTGCTAATAAAAAACTAATGTGAGAAGAGTCAAAGGCAATTCAAAGCCTCCTGCTGTTTTTGTTTTTATTTAATTTATATTTAATTTAAAGTTTTCTAGAGACAAGTATGTTTTTTTTAGTATTTCCCTAAAAGTGTAACCATTTGCTCACCTAGAAAATGAGTGTCATGCTTCCTTCATCAATTACACATTCATTTTAAATTACAAAATGTAATAAAATTATAAAACTGCTCCTCAAATAGGTTTCTGTCCAGTAACGTAATGGCTCTGTTGTAAGTCATTCTCAGCAGTTTAAAGCTCAGTTGAGTAACATCTCCTACAGCCTGCATAATGACAGTATGTTCTTCGGTTCACAGCCCCCAATGCCCAGTGCTCCAGAAGAAGAGACGGATGAGGAGAAAGGCCTGAGGAGGCTGTTTGATCAGCTGGCTGGTTCAGTAAGGGACAAATAGACAGGAAACTTTAGTTCAAATCAGCTGGAGTTGGTTTATTTATTAATCTACTATATTTGTTGACAGGACCAGGCCATTTCTGTCAGAGAGCTGCAACAGATGCTTAATGGAGTCCTCAGCAGAAGTAAGACTGTTTTTAGCTTTGAATCTTATTTTACTTTAAACGTTTCTTCTAATTACTCTGTGTGGTACAAAACAGGAATCAAAGTTAGCTTGGGTTGTTTTTGTCTTAATTCATATAGATTAAATCTGCATTGTGTGAAATTTTGTGGTTTACAGCTAAAGCAAATAGAACACATCAGTCAAAGTTATATGTTTTAATGAGTGTATAATAATCTTAAACCCAGCAGAAGGAGAGAAGCATACTTTCTGTTTCTATGACTGCCCAGAGAGCTTTCTGAGCACTGCTTTGTATTTTTTATTTAAATTCACAATCTTTCATGAAGGCTTTAGATCAGTGGTTCTCAACTGGTGTCATCTTGGGACCCATATTTTCTCTGATTGTTTACAAGTAACCCACTTTTATGGCGTATAAATTGAAAACTATTTCTATATTCCTAACTAAATCAGAACTAAACCCATAAATAAACCACAACTTAACTAAGGAATAAAGTAAGACAAAGCCGAACTTCACCCGGTCAGCATCAGGTCATAAAGAGCTAAATGCAGGATTAAATAACAAAGACTATAGCTGCTACAGTGGCATCAGAAAACTGTGCTCTGTCAGAATAAAAGTCCCAAAGAATACAGCTGAATGTTTAAACTACATTTTTTTTTTCTTTTTTTTTTTTTCCACTGAGAGCATACCTCAGGAATGGAATAAGCGGTATAAAAAATTTAAATAGAAAATAGAAACTCTAAATGGGACTGAACGATTTTGGAAAATAATTGGACTCAAAACATTATTTATGCAATTATTTTCTTTCTACTTTATCACATAACCACAGTCAATAAATATGACACTTAGCTTAACAAACTCTGGACAGGCTTCTTAAGAAATTAGAGGATCCAAGAATTTATATGAATGACATATTTTTATTTAAAGTTGTACAGTGTAACTTTTAGCCCAAAAACACATATTCTCCCTCTTATTTTGATAGTTCTTTGATATGAGAACAGTCGAATCAGGCCTCACTGACACAGTACCCTCAGCTGGAAAGAAACCTCCAAGACATGTTTTTTCTTCCAAACTTGCCATCTTAAATGTCTCTACTGGTAAACATCTACAGGTTAAAGTTACGCAGGGTTGCTTTAATAATTTGTATCACAGGACTGGATTTGGTTAAACTGTCTGGTGGCTTTTTCTGAAATCAACAACATGGCTACAGTCTTCAGGCCTAACACTTGCCTCAGTCATCTCTTCCCTGTAACAAACAATGTGGTTCAGGTTGAGCATCAACTTTTATTTCTCGCAACACGTGTCAAGGACCATTCATTTTGGCCTTTGCGATTTAAATGCAAATACGATTAATTGTTCTGCCCTGATCGTGAAATAGAAAATAGAAAACAAGCCTCTAAAGCAATGGAAGTGCAAAGAACAGCAGCAGTGGTGCAAATGGTAAAAAGTGAATGAAACAGCAACGTTTGAGTCAAAACAGCATCAGTAGGAGGCCAGACTAAATAATCAAATTTTTGTTTGTCTAGTTTTGTTTCCTGACTATTTATGCCTCCTTTCTATGGTGATTGTTAGTGTTTTTAGCATCTGCACAGCCATTATGGAGTTTATTTTAGCTGTTAGATTAAGCTTACATTTACTTTTGAAACCAATGAATTAACCCAGCTAGCTTCCAATAGTTACAAAGTGAAGTGTTTTTTTTCTAAATTTTTTCAAGCAAACTCACCGATTTCCACTTTTTTCAGGAAAGGAGATCAAGTTCGAGGGCTTGAGTATGAGCACTTGCCACAGCATCATCAACTTAATGGACGTATCCTTTAAAAGTCATAAGTTCCTGTGAATACAACGCACACATATGTTATTGTTTATGATGGATTTTTCTGTTTTCTGAAGCAGAGGGAGTCGGGAGCCATGTTTACTACTACTACTTTTATATAGAAACACAAATACATTCACTTTTACACAGTTTGCTTCCTGTGAGACTTCCTTGACTGAATAAAAAGGTGGACAACACGGGGAAGATGGAGTTCCAGGAGTTTAAAGTCTTCTGGGAAAAGATGAAGAAGTGGATTGTAAGTGTTGAATAACAGTAAACAGCTGTAAAAAAAAAAAAAGAAGAAGAAGAAGCTTACTCTGATGCCATGGTGAAATGTCACTGTTTCAGATGCTGTTTCTGTCGTTTGACACTGATCGATCCGGGAAGATGTCCTCATATGAGCTGCGCAGTGCCCTCAATGCAGCAGGTAAAATTCAAAACAGTCACATCATCGTTTTTCCTTGTGTTTCTGAACTTTGTTATTAAAACTCCCTGAATGGGAACTCACCTATGTTCCTACAGCCCTTTGTTCCCACATCCCACAAGATTTTTTATTGCCTGTGCGCACGTCTGGAAGCATGATTACACAAAAACTACTGCTACTATTTGCAGTTTAGGGTTAGGGTAGAGTTAAGTTGTGGGAACATAGAGCTGTAGGAACATAGAGCTGTAGGAACATAGAGCTGTGGGAACATAGGGCTGTGGGAACATAGGGCTGTAGGTGAGTACACAGATGTGATCCACTCACTCCTTCCTGTAAAGTCATACAAATCTCATGTCCACAAATCTTGAAAAACTAATCTAATCAAGTCTAACTGCAGTATATGTCCTTCAGGTATGAAGCTGAACAATGATCTCCTGCAGCTGCTCGGTCTGAGGTTCGCCGACGCCAACTACGACATTGACTTTGACGACTATCTGACCTGCATTGTGCGTCTGGAAAACATGTTCAGTAAGTGGCACAGAAAGATTATACACGGTTTACTCTGTGGAGACTGTGAGGTATTAATGTGTGTTTGGACTCTCTGTTTGACACAGGAACTTTCCAGGCCATGGACAAATTCAATAAAGGACAAGTACAAATGAACATCATGCAGGTATGATCACTGTTTCTATTTCCATTGCTGGAAAGTGTGCAACAGCTTTTTTAAATGGCCCTCCATTCAATATCACTTTTAACCAAAGTTCAAGTAGAAAATGACAGTGTTAATATGATGATGCTGAGCCAATCTAAAGCCTTGTTTGCACTGGAGCAGTCCAGTATGTGTCAGATCAGTGGGAATAAGTTTCCATTATTGAAAGGGGTGTGGTCCACAACTAATCACTGCTGTCAGATTTGATGATAAATAATCCTCACTTGAGAAAATGAGAAAAGAAAGGAGAAACTTGAAATGGAAATGTTGGAAATTGTTATTTTTAAATAAAATTTGCCTTGTTATGTTCCAGGAGAAAACATACTAATTGCTGCACTTTTTTTAAACAAGGCTAGTGTTTATTATCAACAGCTGTTTCTGGTTTGAACTAAAAATTACTGTCAAACAGATCTTGTTTTGAAAAAAACATTAAATAGTGAGTCTATAAATTAGAGGAAATTGGTACAGCCTCTAAATTTAATAATCTAATTCATAAAGAAACCCTAATCAGTTTAATGCAGGGGTGTCAGCAGCAGCTCCACCAGCCTCTCATCACTACACACCAGGATTTACTCTTCTCTTTATGTTAATTATTAGTAACTCATCCCTTTTTTTGTTTGACGTCACGTGTTTCTGTAGCAGACGTCTCTCTGGGCACAGTCAGTGGAAACACAAGTCTCTTGAGGAGAAACAAAGCTGTACTGACCCGTTCTGTACCACTCAGTGGACACAAGGCTTAGCCATAAACTGCTTTGCTTATGGCTTAAAGTTTCACCATCAAGCAAAATAACAGCTGATTAAATATTTTTTGGAACATTGAACATGAATAATAGTATGCATAATATTTTTGTAAAATCCTTATTTTTGGTATGTATATAAACATTTTGTTTTATCTGAACCACAAGCTTTGCAGTGAAGCCCACAAATAGTAAAGTGTAAGCCCTACTGTGTGTAAAACAATTCTTTCCCCAATTAAACTGATTTACAGACATTCATGATACCAGTTTGGATAGGTTCTCAAAATCAACCTACTTACTTACTTATTGCTTATGTTATTAACTTAAACTGTTTTGTTTTTTTGTCATGTTGCAGTTCCTGATGTTGTCTATGAACGTCTGAGGAGCAGCTGAGGAGCCAAACAGAACAAAGTTTAACAGACTGCAATAAAACAGACTAATGCAGACAATACAACAGATGATTACATGTTATTATATATTACATAACAATGAGAGCATAGCAGAGCTGATGTTGAAATGAGGCAGGGTTAAAATGATTGTATTTTCTTTGAGCTAAAGCTTTATTTTGTCTGAACTAAACAGAAATAAAGTTTAACTGAACTGTGTCTGGTTTTTGTTTTTCTCACAAATAAAATCTGTTCAGGTCCAGCTAAAACCTGTGCAAATCCAGCTAAAACCTGTGCAAATCCAACTAAAACCTGTGCAAATCCAACAAAAATCTGTTCAAATCGAACTAAAATCTGTTCAAGTCCAACAAAAATCTGTTCAAGTCCAGCTTAAACCTGTGCAAATCCAACTAGAACCTGTTCAAATCCAAATGAAAGCCCAACTACGCATTTTTCAGTCATCAAAATATATGCATTAACATAAAGATATATATTAGACAAGACAAAAATGAGTACATATTTCAACCAACTTAATCACTTTCAAGCAGTATGGGTTGTGGTGAATGAATATGAAAATAATCAAATTATTTAATGTCCAAACCAAATGATGTGTTTTGTGTGGTTTATTTCAATGTTAAACAGCAAACAAACAAGAAACAAAGTGCATTTATTTACTGTCTTTACTGTAGACTGTAATAATGTGTTACGGCAATAAGTGACAAAAAGAACATCAAAGTAAACATGATCAAATATATTCTCAATAGGCAAGATATGAAATGATGAATTACAATAATTCAATATTAAAACAAGTAAACCAATATTCCAAAAAAATACAATAATCATATTACAAGTCAAGTGTGCATTATCCAGTCCAGTAGGCGGCGATAATCTCCAAACGGCTTCAGTCCAGTAGAGAGAGAACGACGTAAAGCGGAAGATACCATCAGTGTAAACTAAGAGGGATTTGAACAAATAATTATTTACAAATGGAAGCCATACAACTGATACTTTCACATATATCAATTTTATATGCATAATACGTTTCATTATACAGTAGTTCTAAAAATCCCATGTAAATGGTTTATTTTCTTGTCAAAGCAGATTTTGAAGGTTTAACCCCCGTCACTTTGAAAAGTGGTTCTTTCCTTTAATGGCCGCGGCCCGAGCAGCGACACGCTACACACAGCGTGGATAAACAAACAGACAACACTGAATAACTTGTGTATTTTTAAAGGTTATAAGCGCTAATATTTGCCCGTTAGTTAATCCTTGGAGCTCCGTAAAATACACAATCCAGAAGACACTGTTGTCCACCTTGTGACAAAATGGTAAGTGGATGTTTATGAGCAATGCTAGCCTTAGCTAACTGCTATCTGTGACTTCTGAAACGTCAAATGTTAAATAATTACTTTTTTTTAACAGTTTTGGTGGTGATCTCTTGTAATGAAGATAAAATGTTTTCAATAAAAATTTAAGTAAATAGACCTCCCTCCTATAACGACCAAGCTATTTGATCCTCGCCTTTTGCCAAATAAATGTATGTAGAAGTATCAACTAAATAGTTAAGTAAGTTTATAAATGAAGCTGGAGTAACTTGCTGTTCATGTCAATGTATCACCTGTAGCAGATAGTTGGTACTGTCAGTTCGGAGAAGCTGAGCAATGTTAAGAGCATTAGTAAACTATTAAAATGCATCAAACACTTATTTCAAAGACCTGTCATGACTCTCCTTCTAGTGATGACAAAGATACCCCTGCCGCAGTCTGTTACACGTTCACATAGTGTTTGAGCTCGAAGACTTGAAGATCTTTTTGTTTTGTTTTTTCAGCCGCATCGGAAGAAGAAATCGTTCATTGAAAAGAAGAAGGCCGTGACCTTCCACCTCGTTCACAGGAGTCAGAGAGACCCACTGGCTGCAGATGAGAAGGCTCCACAGCATGTCCTCTTGCCCGCCACCAAGGTATTAATCACTAACTCCACAGGAATAGAAATATTTTTATACACAGCTCTAATCTCTTTTATATTTATATTATATTTTTTATATTTAACCAATATTAAAGTTTGTTAATATTGGTTAATTTCAGCCACAGTTGTCCTGGAAAACATAGAAAACCTGGAAATTTATTTAGATTAGTTTTACAGGTATAGAGATGACATGGAACTGGATTTACCTGTCCTACTGTTTGGGTGTATTTTGTTTAAAACTAAATTGGTTTTCAATAAACAACATTCACATGTATGTACTTGTTTAAAACCCACTCAGTTTCAAGTTTGTGAATTTAAATCAAAGCAGTGTGTAATATTGACTATAATTCTTCTTAATGGCTACACATGAACTGGGTTAGCTCTAAGATATATGGCCATTAATCAAAAATGCTGCCACAATTTTCAAGAAGATGTGCTGTAAAAGTTCTGAGAAATGATTTTGATCATTCTTTTAAGTAATAAAGTCAAGTTATATTTCACTGGGACCATTATCATAACCATGAATAAAGTTTAGTTTTAGTCCTGATTGGAACCTTGTTTAAACTATTTATATTCCTTCCACTTGGTGATTGTGTCCCTTGGGTGTTTTTACCGGTGGACAAAAGTGAATTGTAGATCAAATTTATAAGGATTGAAATTGACCCCAGTTTAAATCTACTGTATACATACATGCATTCATACATGTATACATACACCAATCAGGGATTACATGACCACCTGCCATATATTGTGTTGGTCCTCCTTTTGGTTCAAAACAGCCCTGACCCATTAAGGCATGGTCTCCCCCCCTTTGGGGGGGGGGGGGGGGTTTGGGCCCCAAGACAAGCCCCTTAAAACCAAAAACCCCCCAAAGAGCCTGGTTGGGATTGAGATCTGGGAATTTTGAGCCATCTCGGGACCCCTCCCCCCCCCCCCCCTCTCCCCCCTTTTTTTTTTTTGGACTCTTTTTTTTGGGGGGGGGGCCCGGCCCCCCGCCCCGCGGGGGGGGGGGGGGGCCCCCCCCCCCCAAACCACAAAACACCCCGGGGTTTCCCCAACTTTTTTAACCCCACCCAAAAAACCGCCCCCACAAACCAAAAAAAGAGGGGGTCTTTGGGTCGGACCACACAGGCCAGCCTTCACTCCCCATGTGCATCAGTGAGGCTCATCCCATGATCCTGTCACCAGTTCACCACTGTTCCTTCCATGGACCACTTTTGATAGATACTGACCACTGCAGACCAGGAACACCCCACAAGAGCTCAAGTCTTGGAGATGCTCTGACCCAGCTGTCCAACCATCACAATCTAGCCCTTGTCAAACTCACTCAAATCCTTATGCTTGCACATTTTTTTTAACACAACTTTGAAAATAAACTGTTCATCTGCGGCCTCATATATCCTACTTACTAAAAAGGTTTCATAATGAAGAGAAAATCTGATCTAATCAAAAGTGTTTCTAAAGACTAAAGGGGCTACAGACAGGAGGTACCTACTAGGAAAAGTTTGAGAATCACTATCTTAGAGGAACAATGCAGATGTTGTGTCGTATACTTCGTCTGTTGTATATTGTGCTGGTGTGTCTCAGGTGGAGGCAGAGAAACGTCGGGAAGAACAGAGGAACTTTGGCGTTTTCTTCGACGATGACTATGATTACCTACAGCACCTGAAGGAGGCGTCGGGGCAGTCAGAGCTGGTGGCCGCTGTGCCGTCATTCACAGAGCAACGGATTCAGCTACGTGACGAGGAGAACGATGAAGAAGAGGAGGGAGACAAAAGTATTACGGCTCCTGTAAGTTCTTGTTTTTTATCTTTAGATAAATTTCATATTATGATGTTAGAGATGGGACAGTATGAGATTCTGATAGTTTGATAACCTTGAGCAAAAATATTACAGTATGACGGTATTGGTTAAAGCTTAAAATGCTATTATTTTCCAGCTAAACTGGAACTTGTTTAATCATACACTAGAATAAATGTTGTAACACATAATTCAAAATAATTGAATGAGTTCAAATTAATGAATTCATTAAAATAAATGATTGCTGTGCCTTTAAGGCAAGGCTGTATGCTGCTCTGTTCATTTGGACACATCAACAAGTGACATTAACCCTCAGGTTAAATCTGTAGAACAGCAGCAGCACCTAACTCACCTTTGTTTTGAGTTGCCCATACAGCTTGAATTTATTTTCATTAAATATCCCTTTGTTGTAATCATTCAGTAAATAGCTGTGTTTTTTTTTTTTTTACAAAGACAGTTCCACTGTGCATTTAAAGGGTTTATCACCATTATGCTCTTCCTTTTAGTTGATTTTTTTTGCTATGGGTCAACATTAAACTCACTCTCGTCTGCTGCTTGTCTATGGTGTGATGGAGCACATGACAAGGCAGAGCTGTGTAATGGAGAGGACGTAGCCACTCGTTCCCTGTGCTACAGTTAAACCTTAAACACAAACACTGGTTTAATCAGACACGAGAGAAATAGTAGGTGAACTTAAACATGCTTCCATTTAGCTCTCAGTTCAGCATTGTTCAGCCTGACTGCTATGAGTCCTCTGTCAGTCTTTAAAAGTGCCCCATTCTTCACCTCATAAACAGCCTGTGAATGAATTGCAATCATAACGAAATCCAAACTAATTCACATATAGGTTTAATCCACACGAAATGTATCCAACAAAAAAAAGAGTGAAGTGAAAAAGTGTCACTGCATGCTCCAGTGGCACAGAGCAGAACAGCTAGACCTTGTGAAGCTGCAGAGACTGGTCCATTTTCTGGTTATATTCTCCTCCAGACTCTCCAAAAACTCTTTAACTGATCCCAGGCTCCAAGCTCTGTCTGCCTTTGACCAAAATTTGTCTTTCCCGCTCAGAATCAGCATCAGGCAGCAGTGCACTCACTGGACACACCTGTCTCTAATTCAGAAGCCATTACTATTTGTACCTGATCAGCTTATATTACATTAATGAATTCATACCAGTATTAGGTGTTTTTTAACAGTTTGGAAACTGTGGCAGTTTAATACTGTTCTTTACCCCCAGTGGGAATTTGAAGTTTCTGACCCTCTAAAGCTACTGTAGTTTCCATTTTGACCCTCTGAGGCTTCTGTAGTTTGAGTTTTGAGCCTCTAAATCTGCTCTAGTTTAAATTTGGACTCTAAAACTGTAGGAAACATGGAATAACCTAGGAAAAAATTAATTATATATCGAACTAAGGCTGACTAGTTTATGGTAATTTCTTTCATATTGATGCTTCTAAACCTTTTCAAATGTACACCCTCTGATTCACATTGTATTTAATGAACAGGTCAGCATCAACCTGCCGTCTTCAGTGTTTGCCTCAGAGTTTGAAGAAGAAGTAGGATTACTGAACAAAGCAGCTCCAGTCACAGGTAAAAACACTAATGCTTGCATGGGGCTGCTGTTTTCATTTTGTGTATGTTTGGAATCTGTCTCTCTCACATAAAGCATGAATAAAAAAGAAATGAGGTCCTTGAAGCTTAAAAACATCTCCGCTTTTATCTACGAGAATTCACTTTTTATGTAGTTGTAATTTAGTAATGGCAAATAATCTTTACAATTTTTTTGTGGCAATTTATTTGAACTTTATTTATTTTGGTAGGTCATTATGAACATTCTTATTCACAACAGTGGTATAAAATATACATTTTGATTCCTAGAAAAGAAACTTTATTGTATCCAAAGGGAAATTTGTCTTGGGCTCAGTGCTATCATCAGCTGCCACATAAAACATGAAAGCACTGAAAACATAAAAAAGCACACAACATTCAACAGTTTAGACATGTGTACTATAAATATGGAAAGAAGAAAAACATAAAACCTGTGCACACAACAATTTAAATGATGCTGGGATAACTACTGGGTAAATTTACAATTATCTACATGGAACCTGAGTGCCACATGTATTGACATGTCATGATGTCATGATTTGTCTTGCTCAGAAAAAAAAAATCTTTGCATTTAAGGCCCTCACAGAAGCTACAGTTTACACACAATTAAAACAGACTGAATAGTTCACTTAAACGGAGCAAATGTAATACATAAAAATTACATGTTTTTTAGTCATGTTTATTTCTATTTCTCAGGGCCTCGTCTGGACATGGATCCAGACATTGTGGCAGCTCTTGATGAGGATTTCAACTACGATGACCCTGACAACATTTTAGATGACGACTTTATTCTCAAAGCTAACAGCTCGAATGGAGCACCTTTCATAGAGTAAGAATTACTGCTTTTACCAAACTTTTTTCTCTTTCATTTTATTCATCCCTTGGTGATTCAGATTTTTAAAGGATCCACGTGTTTAGAGTCAGGGTGTCAAACTCCTTTAGTCCAGGGGCTACATACAGCCCAAGTTGATCTGAAGTGGGCCAGACCATAGCATAATAACCTATAAATAACAACCTCAAGTTCTCATCAATTGCAACCAAAAAAGCTGATGTCGGCAAAAGCCTTTTTGTATGTTTTCATTACGATTTCATTAACTCACCCTAATGCTGTTTTGCTAGTAATAATATAGGTAACTTTCACTGTTGCATCACTGAGTTCTCAGCTATAGGTAAACAGAGTTGTTTCCTCAGACTTACAATTCTCCGTTGTCCTTACAGCTGTTGTATTTTCTCAGTCATAGAGTCATAGATCCAGATGTAATATATTCACATCTTCACCCTGTGTCTACTTTGCTTCTTTTCTTCTTTTTAACAAAGATATTTTGGGGTAATAAGGTGCTACAGAGGGTTATTTTAACAGCAAAAGAGTTCAAACAGATAGCAGATTGCTGCCATCTGCTGTTCACTTCTGGGTCTCTGTGTTGTGTTACGTCTGCTACTCTGACGTAAACAGTGCGACCCCCAGTGGACAAATTAGGAATAGCAGTTACTTTGATTTAAAACCTTGCAGAAAATGTCAATGTAATTTTTTGACATTCCAAGTTCATTTCATGGGTTGGATTGTTCCCTTGAGGGAGCCGGTTTGAGAGGCCATACGTTTGACACCCCTGGTTTAGAGCAATTCTAGCACATTTTTAGACCATTAAATTTTTACTTGAATATTTTTTTTGTTCATGTGCTATCAACAATACTATGTTTATGTTGTGTTCTGTGTTGACTGTTGCTGATAGGTTTTATGAGCAGGATCTGATGTGTTCTTCTTGTTAAGCTCATTGAGTGGATGAATTTTGGCATGAGCTGGTGTTGTATGAATTAAATTGATATTTTAAATCGCTCTTCGAGTTCTGAATTCACTACTCTTTGATGTCCTCTTGCTTTCGTTGATTGTACCTGATATTTTAATGTAAAAATAAGGAGTGGTTGGTACTATGAGTATAGACCTGTCTTTGTGGTTTGCTAATTTCTATGTTTGACTCAGGGGTGATGAAGAATATGGTGAAGACGACGGTGATGAAGAATGGGAGGACACAGATGAAGAGGAAGGGGGGGACTTTGACTCCGAGGGAGGCCTTTCAGACGGAGAACAGGAGGACGGTCGAGTTCGAGAGTTTCTGTTTGCGGACGAGGAGACAAAGAGCCGTTTTACAGAGTACTCCATGACGTCGTCTGTGATGAGGAGGAACGAACAGCTCACTCTTCTCGACGACCGCTTCGAAAAGGTATCGTCTTTACTCCTGGAGCGTTTCCTGTTGATTTGACTGCCTGCTGCTTTTCAGTTTGTATCAAGCAGCAATGATCCTGATTGCTGTTTCAAATCCAGATGGCTAGATTATATTGTCACTATTTTAAGATATACCACTGCATTTAAGGCCTTCATCAGAGGACTAGGTGCCTGAGCACTTGGTGCATGTGAAGTTTGCCTTTATCAGCCTGTACTGAACATTTTAAAGTTAAATATTTGCTAATATATTAAGTGGAGGCTAATATAAGATGGCAGACTAGGCGGCTACACGTGAACTATTAAGTCTGCTCCACTTTGTTTCTGGGTTATGTGTTTTGTTTTGTCTTTGTAAGCTAAGCTGTGCGTAACAGTAGTTTGTTATGGTGTTTCAGCTTGTGCCTTTGCCATCCCACACTGAATATGACATCTGTGTTGAAAAAAATTCAAGCAACATGCATGTGATTTTAGGACTACTGTGGGCCAAATATGAACACCCAAAATGATTTAGTGTTAGCTATGTTTTTTCAACATTTTTTGTCTTTATCATATGTTTACTTTTGTTATGTTCTGTTGGCTCTGTGCAGAGAACAGGGCCATGTCCTAGTCCAGCTCCAGTCTGACTAAGCTGTACACTGCACCAGTAGCTTTTCTTAGAACAGCATTACCAATTTCTCTAGTGTTGTGTATTGACTTTTTAGAAAAGTCCCCAGTCTTTCTGGCTAATGCACTATTTTTAATACTATCAGCCTGAAATATCAGCTTTACAGACGTGGCTTATATCTGAGATTTACTCGTATTTTCTTGTATTGTTCAGTTTTATGAACAGTTTGATGAAGATGAGATTGGTGCTCTGGACAACGCCGAGCTGGTGGGTTACATTGAACCAGACAGTGCTCGATTAGAAGAAGTCATCCAGGATTACTTCAGAGAGAAAGCAAAAGAGTGAGTCAGTTTACTCATGTTCAACAACTGTGTGCGTTTTATAAAAGGTGAATATTTAACCCTTGTCTGTCCAGTGCTCTGAGACCGGAGGATCTGGGACCCAAAGAACTTCCTGTTTTAGAGGAAGAAGACAATGAAGAGGAAGAGGCGTATGAGACATTAGTTATAGAGGCTCCAGAAGAAAAATGGGACTGTGAAACTATCATCAGTGAGTCACATTTGCTCAATAATGATATTTTTCATTTTTTTTTCTAGCTGTAAAAGGCTATAATATGGAATTCATGTGCATTTTCTGACTGCTTTGGCTTGTTTTAGGCACATATTCTAACATTTACAACAGACCTAAAGTCATCGAAGAGCCACAGAAGGTAAGAAAACATACAACTTGTCTTTACAAATGTAAAGAGAACTAGGCAACAAGAATTAGCAGTTTAGCTCTTACCAGAAGTGCTGTAAGTGCAGATTATATACAGTCTTTGCAGCGACTGAACTAAAGGGATCATTTTCTCTTTTGGTGCAAACTAAATGAAGCGCAGTGTCAACTAGGGATGGGACTGTATGAGATACTGACCGTATTATAACCTTGAGAAAAATATCATGGTACGACAGTATTGACAGTATTGGTTAAAGCTTGAATTGCTACTATTTTCCAGATTAATTGGGCAAAGGTAAATGTTTCTTTTATTGATTTAATTTTTTTTTATTAAACCATACACTAGAATGATGATTATAGTACATAATTCTACATAAATTAGTTCAAATTAATTAATTACAATAAATGACAGCAGTACCTTTAAGGTAGGGCTTCAGCTGCTGTTACTGCTCTGCAACAAGTGACATTAACTCTCAGTTCAAATCTGCAGAACAGTAGCAGCACTAAACACCTTTATTTGAATTACCTATACAGCGTCTTACCGCTGCTTGAAATTATTTTTACTGAAAGTCTCTCCAATTCCAGTTCCAATATATTCACGTAAATGACAAATCAGTTCAGTACTTTACAGTATGGAACAAGACAGTTCTACTGAAGCTTTGATTACTTTGATTTTCATTTTTGCTGCGTACAGTGTGATGTAGAGACCTGCACGGGACAGATTTTTCAGTCCTGCTCCTGCAAGATACTGTCCTGCTCCTGCCCCCAGTATTCACTATTTGTCCCACTCCCGCCTGCAAAAGCATTGGCTGATTTTTTTGTTGTTGTTTGTATATGTTCTGCTGTGCCCTCTACTCTGTCAGGTTTCATTTTCAAATAAAATAGAAAAGAAACATGAAAACAAACATTTTTGATTTGACTTTTGTTTAATTCAATGTAATGATAAACATGAACAACTACTTTTCAGAAAATGTATTTTGGCCCAATCAGAAATAATAAACAAAGTTTTGCAATAGAAAAAATTGTTCATTAAATTTTAAACTTCGTTTTCATCTGGACCCAAACAGAAAAGCATTTATTGGGCTTGTATAGTACTGCAATATTTGTTAGCCTTTTTCCCATTAGAAAAATGCCAAGCATTAAACAAAAATAGGCTATTTCTTGTTAAAAAAAAAAATCAAACCAAAATTGACAGATATTCAGCATTAAAAAAGGATTATTGATACATTTTGCCTCTGTGTGGTAATCTAGGTTTAGCCGCATTGAATGAACTAGAACTAGAGTTTACTTCCGGCTTGCTCCTTTTTAATTAGTATTTTATTTTAGGTTGTTACCGGTACTTTTGTGAAGTCAATTAATAACAACATATTTGGGGTTTTTGCTTTTTTTTTTTTTTTTTTTTAAGTTTAGCAAGAGGTTCTCCAAGTCCCGTTCCTCGCCTCTTTAACAGTCTGTGACGCAAATATCCAGTTGAAACAAAATCCAAACTAATGCACATGTGCTATTATTTGTTGTTCTGAACAAGTCCAGCAGAACATAGTCCTAACTCTCCAGGGACTTGGAGCTAGTAGCATTGAACTGCTGTTGCCTAAATGCTCGTATAAATAGAGCCACTCAATAATGCCAGCTGACTACAGCACACACATGTAGTCAGCTGTCATTTGCCACTATATTCTTATTTATGCCGAATTTGTTTTGGTACATACATAGATTTGAAATGCAATAGATGTACAATAGTGTTAAGGTAAATAGAATACATATAAACACAAAGGTGTTTTTCTTTTGTCTTGTTTAGCCAAAGCGGATCCATGTGTCCAATAAGACTGGGATCCCTCTGGACGTGCTGCCGACTCGAGGCCCAACAGCAAAGCAGGCTGAGCGCATGACCAGGATCAATGACTTGGACCTGCCTCGAGTCGGAGCTCAGCCGAGGAACAAAGACGAGAGCAAAGAGGAACGAAAAGCCAGGAAACAGGCCATTAAAGAGGAGCGCAAGGTCAGAATGAGTCCCACTATATAATCTGTTTAATAAATGCTCACTACTTTAATGTAATCCACTTTAATTATGAGTTTAACAATAAAACTCAGACCTGAACTAAACCCAAAAGCTAAATTCAGCTGTAATCCAGATGTTAATGGAGTTAAGATAGGATTAAATCGGGTCTTAACACAGGCTTAAAAAGAAGTTAACTAGGTCTGACCCCAGAATTACATTGAGATCTAAACCAGGTCTAAACCTAGGACTAAACCAGGACTAAAGCCAGAACTAAATTTAGGACTAAACCATAGCTAAAACCATGAATAAACCAAGTCTTAAAGAGGAGAAAAGGCTAAACCCAGAATCACATCTAATATCAGATCTAAACCAGGACTGAACTTGGGAGTAGTCACAAAACCAAGACTAACCAGGACTAACCAGGACTAAACTGGATCTAAAACCAGGAATAAACCAAGTCTAAAACTGGAGAAAAATGGGTCTAAATTCAGGACCACTTTTAAAATGAGGTCTGAACCTAGGACTTAACACAAAACTAAACTAAGGCTAACTGGGACTAAACCCTGGACTGAATTTAGGACTTAACCAGGGTGACCTAGTGGTTTATGTAGTGGACATCTTTTTGCAAAATTTAGTGGTACATACAATAGCTTACATAAGGAATAGCACACAATAAAGCAAATTATGTGCATTACTGGGGTTTTCCTTACAGAAAATTAGACAAGAAACAGCTGAGGCTTATTTGTTTAAGGAGATCTGTCCAGTTTTCATATGGTACCGAAAACTAACCCAAATCAAACCGCTCTAGTGGAGATGGGGCTTTGTATGAGACCTACACACTGCAAAGTAAAAATGATGGACAACCTTTTTTTGTAGATCAAAAACCATGCCATGTTCTTAACTGGTGTTTTGTGTTTGAACAGGAGAGAAGAGTAGAGAAGAAGGCAAACAAGACGGCATTTAAAGAGGAAAAGACACGGCAGGAGAAACAGATGTTGAACCTGAGAACAAACATACAGGGCCTCAAACTTTAGTGGAACTTATCTTTTAACACAAAGACTTTGACCTGAAAGTGACGTTATCGGGAGCCGCTGTGTGACAGGTCAGAGGTTTGGACACTTACTGTGGAGAAGAAATTTAATTTTCCAAAGCTGCACAATGTACTCTCTGTGAAATCAGTTCACATCATTACATCACTGTTAACAGCAGACATTAATGTATTTTATGTTGCAAACCTTGCAAAGAGTAAACTCATGCAGTGTGCAAAGTGTCTGTTTTTCTTCTCGGCTTCTTGTTTACTAACTCTAACTCCTGTACAACTATAAATTCTACTTTTCCCTAAAAGTAGAGAGTAATTACAAACATTTTTTGTGTTTGTGTTTTAAATTGATGGTATAATAATGGGCAGAAATAAAACCATGCATTGCACCCAAAAAAGGCAGTTCCACAAATAAGATTTTTAATACAGAGTGCTGCCAACCAGCAGAAGGGTCATGAACGACCAAGGCTCACTCATGCAAGGCTGGCCTGTGTGGTTCCATCCAACAGACCAGCTGCTGTTGGTAAGATTGCTGAAGAAGTTAATGCTGGTTTTGTAATTAAGGAACAAAGTGGATTAGTTTGTTGTGTCTGGGGCCGTATAGCCTCTGTCCAGTCAGTGTGACCCCTTCTCCTATGTACCATCGAAAGCCCCAACATTGGGCACGAACGTCAGAACTAGACCAAGGAGCAATGGAAGAAGGTGGCCTGGTCTGAGTTTAAGTTGGTGATTTGGATCCAAATTCCCCAGATCTCAATCCAATCGAGCATCTGTGGAACGTGCTGGACAAACAAGTCCGATCCATGGAGGTTCCACCTGTAACTTACAGGACTTTAAAGGATCTGCCGCTAGTGGAGTCCATGCCTCGACGGGTTCGGGGCTGTTTTGGAGCAACACAATATTAGGCACGTGGTCATAATGTTATGTCTGATCGGTTTAAGTCCATCACAGTATAAAGAACTGAGCTGATTCAACTAAATTGAAATTAAGAATATTAACCAGCAATAACTGTTCAAATAAGTCTGCAGAAATTTGAAATGATGGTGCAGTGTGAGACCGATTTTGACTATTCTACCGAAGTTGGTTGGCAAAATTTGAAATATTGGAAAAGAGAAGGAATAGTCTGTTTGCAACCTGTCCTATCATCTTTCCTGTTTCCCCATTTTCCCAGTCCACACTAAGAGGATGAGGTAGAGTTTTCACCCTGATTTTAGATTTACAACACGCATGCATGTTTTTTAAGTCTGGACAATTTAATGCAAACAATTTTGTTGAATTACTGGCCCTTTTAGAAGTAGATGGCATCAAAGTACATTTTTTTTCCCCCATAAATGTTCCCCAACTTAAGTAAATACTACCCACCTCTGACCTGAAAAATAATCAAACAGAACAGATATTATCAGTTTATTTAAAAATAAGTCTATGAAAGTTAATAACATGGTGTTTTTTCCTTGAGATGGCTGACAGTGATTAGACAAAGAAAACATTTAGCAGCACAGACATTCTTCCTTCTCACGTAAACAACATAAACATAATACAACAACACAAAAACAGCAAGTAATTTTAATGAATCTACAGATATTCAATCTGAACAAGCAGTTTATATTAAAAATAGGCCAAAATATCCCTGAATGTATGTCCATTAAGTGTAATTATGGACAGAAAGTGCTCAGATACAGCGACAGAGCAAGATAAACAGGTTCACACCCAGGTCGAGCAGGTTAGACATGGGGTTAATCGAGGTGTAGTCGTGTAGGAGGCATTTATAACACCTGCTGCTGCAAACTGGAAAGTCCATGGTACAATAGTCTCAAAACAATAGTCTGTGGAAAGAAAAACAAATGTGGAAAGTCCAGATCGGACTCACTGTGACTGCAATAAAGCTCAGAGGCTTCATAAACAACTGTAAAGGAGTATAAAGGTCAGAGAGCAGTATTAATGATACATGCAACCTGAGCAACACTCATTCAAATCCTTTTAAAAGGATGGAAAAATTATTAGCAATTACGTCATCATGATATTAGCTCATTCAGTAGCCAGGTTTATTCCCATTTTAACAGGACACACACAAACCTGGACTTGTTTAGTTGTTTAATTATTATAATAATATAATAATAGTTTTTTTTTATTTTACACTTTTTATTTGAAGCAAATCTCACAGTACAAATTATCTGATGATGATAATTATATTCAACTTAATCTCAGTTCAAAGAGGACAGGCAAATGGAGGATTTCAGACTCAGGGGATGGTGCTGAGAGACACAAGAGAATTCTTGTCCTAGTCCTTCATTAAGATCCAGGTAGAGGAAAGAAACACGGCCCACTGACCAATCAGGGATGAGAAACAAGCTGCTGGTGACGAGGAGGAGGGGAAAGATGCTTCACATTGAGTGAAAAAAAAAGCATCTGCACCTGCAGCAGGTGACTGGGCACAAGTGTACAGTGAACTAGTGACACTGTAAAGTGATATTGTAACTTAGAAGTTTAAATATGTTAATGGTATTGTGCACAAAATGGGTTTGATCATCAGCATTATGTTGAGATCAACGGATTAACAAGACTCCGTGATATTGATTTTAATGCAACATTTAAAACATTGACTCTTTGTTACTCTTGGAACTTGGTAATTAGTCTTTAGCTGCTTTCTTTGTATATACCATTTATTTAGTCTCTGGTGCCCACAACACGCTACCAAACACTACAAAGAGACTAGAGACTAAAATTTGACTCACCTGTGAGTTAAAATGAATTATTCCTGCAGTATAAATACTGACTGATTGTTGTGGGCAGGTCCTAACTGACCCAAACATAAAACCTGGTTTACAGCTGCTGTTATTTTGGATATGCACATGATCAATACACACATAAACAGTTGTGATTTCAATAAAGGTAATAAAAGCACAGCTTGGTTCATCTACATGTCTCTGCTGTATGCAGAGTTTTAAAAAATGAAAGGCATTTTTTTTTTTTTAATCTCAATTTTGCCTGAGAGAAAACTGTAAAATAAAAATATGCATGTGTGTGTATGCAGGACCATAGACATCCAGCGAGTCTCTTGTCTAACTTTGTATCAAGCTACCACAGCTTTGCAGAATTGCAGAAAATACCCAACAAAAATCCTACTCACATGGCACTTACTGGTGACTGAGAATGATCAGAAATACAAATACCTCTGGCGTTAGCTCATGGTGTACGTAGTAACCATTTCTCCGTCTCCCAGGTCCATGTTTACAAAGCGTGGTCGCGCTTCGTAAATAGGCAGCTCTGTCTCCGAAGACGAAGAGTGGAGAGAGACGGATTCAGTTTTTATTGAGTCTGCGGATTCGTTCTCTTCGTCCTGTGGCTCTGGGAAGATCAGAGCTACGGTTTCAGGCTCCTGTCCGGGATCGTCCTGAGAGTCTACGATGGGACTGTCCTCTTCTGGGTCGACCGGTGGAGCCCTGTAGCCGGTGATCTGAATAGGACTGAAGACTGGCATAGGCTCAAAAAAGGATCTGGGATTTGGGCGATCCTGCAGGTTTGGAACCTAGTCAAAGGAAAAAAAATAATTTGAGCTGCCAAAAAAGACAACAAATAGACATGACAGCAAGCAACACCCATGATGGGAAAAAAAGTTATGAACAGGACACAAAGAAGAGACAAAAGTATGCATTAGAGCTCAGTGGATGAATACTGATGATATAGAATAAATATATGAAATATGACCAATAAAAGGACTGCTACTGAGAATTTATAAGACAAAAAGCTGGAATAAAAGATTCTGAATATCAATTTGTTTTGCAATATGGAGAGAGAGAATATCAGAGACTGACTCCATATTCCGTGGTGGGGTAACCATAGTCACTAACAAAGCAATTAGCTTAGGTTATACTCATCAGGCGAAATAATAATTTCTAAGCTAGTGTTTTCTTTAAATTGTTGCATTGTGCTCCTTTCTCACCGATCTTATGGAAAAAAAAGGAGTCTGTTGTGGTCTAAAAATGTTTTATTTACATTTTTTAGTCTGTTGAAAATTCTTGGTGCTGCAGCAAAATAAGCAATAAATGTCTCCAAGGCATGGCGGACAAGAGGCTGGACAGGAGAAATACAATAATCAGACTTGAGTAGGGCTTATAGAGGCATGTTATTATTAATATACAATAAATACAAACAGATGAAATTTCAAATGCACTGTTTCAGACATGATTTAAATCACTATAACGCTCATTAGGAAACAGTCCTCTTGACAGGAGGCATCTTCCGTAGCATATATATATATATATATATATATATATATATATATATATATATATATATAAAAAGAGCCATACAAAATATACAACAACGGAATTTGTGTGTATTTAAACCTGACTGATATCTGTTTTGCCTGTTTCCCTCTGTTCACTCCTCTCCTGTGTTGGCTGCAACTTCCTGTGTTTGGTCTCAAGTCCAAACAACTGTGCTTTCACACAACAAACGAAATGGACCTAGGTTCAATTTAGTCTGGACTGAGACCACCTTGTTTTTCTGACCTAAAGAACAGCTGTTGGTCCGAACCACAGTCTGCTGATTTAATATTTTTATGACCTTTTCTTCGTGGAATAAATGTTTATAGTGATGTGTGTCTCACCAGGGGGTCTGGCAGAGGAGGGGTCTTCATGGTCCAGGCTCGCAATTTACATATGGCCGCAGTTAAACAAGCAATCACAATGGAGGCAATGATCAGTATCAGAACAGCGAGGAGCCAGTGATCCCCTGTGAACAGACACATGTAAGAATGAAATAAAACTTTAAACACTTCAGAGAAAATCTGTCAGAAAAAGAAGAGAAAAAGGGCACATACATCATCATAACAGATAAAAACTAAATCTATGCATATATGAGAAAAATATATCCACAACAGCTTCTACCCAGATGCTGTCGGACAAATTAACTCCATTTCACTTCCACAGGAACTTAAATGACCCTCACATATTTTATTCAGTATTTAATCTGCGTTCTTCAGGGTAGGGCCTCCATTAATCGGACTGTAGACCGCCAAAATCCTACAAGAGCTCAAGTTTTAGAGATGCTCTGACCCAATCATCAAACCATCACCATCAGAGCTTTGTCACACCTTCTCAAATCCTTCTGCTTGCCCATTTTTCCTGCTTCTAACACATTAACTTTGAGCACAAAATGTTCACCTGCTCCTAATATATCCCACTCACTAAAAGGTGCAATGATGGAGAGATACTCAGTGTTATTCACTTCAGCTGTCAGTGCTCAGAATGGCATGCCTGATCAGTGTACAGTCTATTATCAGTTTTGGTCTTGATTGGACTTGACATCCAAGACAGACAGAAGATCGGGTAATAATGAGTTCAAGACCAAATTAGTGCTAGTATTTATGTATAAGTTTTACCACAGAATAAGCTTTTTGAGACTGACCTGTAGAAATAGTTGGACAAATAGGGTCTGTCTCTTTAAACTCTATCTGTCCGACACTGTTTCCTTCGAAGATCCTTCCCCTGAGTTTGACACAGGGCTCGGCGTCTTCAGGAAACACAAAGCTGTGTTTACACGCCCTCTGGTTTGCTTTGCACTTAATGTCGTGATCACTCTGCAGAGAGAAGTTTTAGAACAATATCTCATTATGATAAAAGGTGACAGAGTTGAGATTACTCACATTTTTTGAGGAGATACTGAAGCTGAAGACTGCAGAACTGGGTTTGTTGGACTGCTTTAGTTCTTGGTAAAAGTGGAAAGGGTTGACAAAGCTCACAGTGGCCTCTGACTCCTTTACAGTTAAATTCACAGGAGGGAAGTCCAGCTCACCTGAGAAACCAAACATAACCCACTATGATAAAGGATTGTTTGTGATTTTGTAAATACAAAATCGCGAACCAGTTCCCTTTGTATTAGGGTAGATCTCCATGGAAACGTATTGTAAACGTATTGTAAAAGATGCAAGCGAAGCACTGAGAGTGAAAAAAGGAGAAAAGTGTCTGCACAAATTTCATAGTTGACTCAGAATTGATTTGATTATCTGACTGGGTGCCAAATATCATTAACATAAAATGCCATAATGTTACTGTCATACAAGTACTGTAAGGTTGTTTATTGTCATTTGCTCTAGCAATGACATAAGTAAACTGTAAAGTGTTACTCAGAGCCAGCAGCATTTAAAGCTTGTATGCATATAATTATTTATGCTATTAAATTACTTAATTATAATGCTGTTAAATGCAATTACATTACATGACTTAATATTATACTATATTAAAGACTTTCCAGACTTAAGGATAGGATTAAAAGTATTATATAGATATTTATTTAACAAATGCTACATCTACACTGTGTTGATAATATGAGTTTGTTTAAAAGGTTAAGACATTAAAATTATTTAATGTATTACCAACCTAAAAATGAAACTGCATTAGTGACTTACTAGACTACTACTCACATTTGATATCTGCTGACTTCAACTGATTGAAGCTGAAGGTTTTGGACTTGGCCGTTTCAGAGAGGTTGGATCCTTGTGAAGCTGTGACTGTGACGTAATGAAAATCCATGTACTGCTCCTCATTCCGCCAAATAAACTGGCTCAGATCATACTCACGGCCCGCAGTTTGTACCTCGTGACTACTGCAAATAAACAGTAAACACAATCAATGGACTTTATTTAGAGCTTGTAGCAAAGTGAGTTTATAAAATGGCAAATGTATGGCCAGCTTCAGGAGAACTATCACTGCCTTATACAAATTAATTATCTGGTGCAGGGTTGTCTGAAGTGGGCTGCAACCAGTAAAATAATAGTGTAATAACCTATAAATAACAACAACAATTTGCAAAGAAATAAAAGTATAATGTCAGTGCTCTCATCAGTCACAACCAAAAAAGGCTAATGTTGGTGAAAGCCTGTATGTTTTCACAAACTTACTCTAACAACATAGCTTTGAGGCTAATGCTATTTTGCTACTTTACTTTAACCGCTTCATCACTAACTCTTTGTTAGTGTTTTCTCAGACTAAAAATTCATTTATCTTCCCTCTTTTTAGCAGCTGTTGTATTTTTCATCATGATGAGTCATAGTGGCGCCGATTATTATTCTCTCTGAGCACTAAAACTTGCTGCATACCAAATAGAAAGAAGAAGAGAAAGAGGTCTACTTTTCTCCTTTTTGACAGACATTTTAGGTAACAAGGTGCCACAGAGGGGTATTTTGACAGCTAAAGAGTAAAAAAAAAGAGCCAAATAGTCATTCCTGCCATCCATCTTAATTTCTGGCTCTCATTGTTGTGTTATGTCCTCTACTCTTACTAAAACACAAGTGGACAAATTAGGAATAGCCGTTGCCTTTATTTAAAAATTGCAGTTAATGTCTTCTATGCAATTTTGACATCCTCTACCACTGTTGATAAGAAACTAATCCTTTCTGTCTCAGTATTATAAAAGAAGTAGTAGTAAACCACTCTAAACCATGAATCGCAATGGGCATTCATTCACGATTTTGGGTGCTCTGTGTATTGCAAATACAAAAATACATTCTATAGGGGGAAAAAATGTATCACAAATTAGAGTAAACGGCAGAATAGTAGTTTCTATAGAAGAGCGCTCGTGGTAAAGCATTGAGTGAGTGGATTCTTACAGTACACTTCCTTTGAGCTTCACGATGAATGTGGTGTTTGGCTGCTGATCACTGTAGTTCCACTGCACCATCGTTCGCAGGTTTTCACATTTCACAATCACGTTTTCTGGAGCTGGAACCAGAGGGAGAAAAGACTTGGGTGAAAGGGCATTCAATCTCCATAAAACCCTGTGGATGTCCTATTACTTTCTTACCCTCTTCCTACAATTGCTCAGTGAGGCTACATTTCGCAACCATGTGACCTCTGTTTGTACTGCTGTTAGTGTCATTTGTTACAAACCAGTAATAATGCTGTTCCTATAATGACTGTTACCATATTACTATACTATATTATTATTAATTTTAGCCGTAAGTCTCAGGTATAGCCCATTGATGGGTTGTTTGTTTTGCCTATGGGCCTTATTAGTGTATCAGGCCACAAACGCCCATCTCTTTCCTTTGTTAAAAGTCAAGTATGTTTTTATAGGCAGCTGCCGAACAAGACCTGGATTTTTCCATCATTGTCGAGGAGGGTGTGAGCATACTTTCATGACACTTTATAACGTCACAAACGGTACTGCATATTATGATTAGTGGTCAAACCAGTGGCTGTGAGACGCATGCACTGAAAACAGGCCCCAGAGCTAAAGATCAAGTAGTAGTAGCACAAACCTATTTTATACATTTGTCATTTACACTTCATCATTTTGCCATTTTTTGGGTTGTGTGGTGTTTATTTTAATAGTCTAGTCATATTTTAGCCCTGGTTTAGTCCTGGTTTAAACCTGTTTAGTCCTGGTTTAGACTGTTTTAGTCCTGGTTTAGACCGTTTTAGTCCTGGTTTAGACCATTTTAGTCCTGGTTTAGACCGTTTTAGTCCTGGTTTAGTTTTAGTCCAGGTTTAGACCGTTTTAGTCCTGGTTTAGACCATTTTAGTCCTGGTTTAGACCGTTTTAGTCCTGGTTTAGACCGTTTTAGTCCTGGTTTAGACCTGTTTAGTCCTGGTTTAGACCGTTTTAGTCCTGGTTTAGACCGTTTTAGTCCTGGTTTAGACCGTTTTAGTCCTGGTTTAGACCGTTTTAGTCCTGGTTTAGACCGTTTTAGTCCTGGTTTAGACCGTTTTGGTCCTGGTTTAGACCGTTTTAGTCCTGGTTTAGACCGTTTTAGTCCTGGTTTAGACCGTTTTAGTCCTGGTTTAGACCGTTTTGGTCCTGGTTTAGACCATTTTAGTCCTGGTTTAGACCATTTAAGTCCTGGTTTAGACCTGTTTAGTCCTGGTTTAGACCGTTTTAGTCCTGGTTTAGACCTGTTTAGTCATGTTTTAGACCTGTTTAGTCCGATCACGACAAAAAGGCAAGGACATTTATTAGCTAATACACTGATGTCACAAATAAAGTGATTATTTGCACTTAGCAGTGAATATAAAAATCGACCACTATCTTTGTTTTATAAGTTTGATTTTACGATACACAAACAGCCACCTCACCCGTTTGACAAACAAACCAGATTTCAACCTTTAATTTACAGCCTGCACTTTTTACAGCCACATAAAACGTCGAAATTAGCTTGGACTTTGACTAAATCTCAGAGTGAGAGTAAGTTTCTCTGAAGAATTAGATGATAAAACTATGTTAAACCAGAAAAGTGAGGTGTTACGGACACATGTTCTGAAAGTCTAAGCACAAAAGCAAACCCTTGTCTATTCACAAACATAAAACAAATACAGGATGTGTCTGCTCATTTTAATCGGATAAAATAAGAAAAGAACTTTAGTCTTAAAGCTACAGAGACTCTACAATGTCTGGGTGTTAAGTAGAGGCAGACAAGTAATCTAAAAGCCACTGACATTTCCATTCACGACTTCTAATCAACATAGAGATTGAGTCCAGAGAGGACAGACTGAATCCTATTATATCACATACATTCAGAGTTCAATTATAGATGAGGTATGATTACATTTGGCTCCAATGAAAGAAGCATTTTCTT
Organism: Rhyacichthys aspro; assembly: GCA_036850595.1. Taxonomy (NCBI): domain Eukaryota; kingdom Metazoa; phylum Chordata; class Actinopteri; order Gobiiformes; family Rhyacichthyidae; genus Rhyacichthys; species Rhyacichthys aspro. The sequence continues at coordinate 21,702,392 of CM072148.1, forward strand.
CATCTTGGTTGGCATGTGTTTTTGTGTGTTATTGTTACAAACAAACAGAGATATTTGTTGTAGGTCCAGTTGGAGTTGCATCTGTTGGTGTAATATGGGTATGGATTTAGCTCGCTCTGGAATGACACTTTACAATACATTTACATGATACTGTAAGAGTATATATTATGGATTTCACCTATTTCTAAACTCCTTCAATAGGCTTGTTCTTGAGTAGATGTAACCTCTACTTTTACTCACCTGTATATTACAAAAAACAAAAACAAAAAACTACTAAATCAATCCACTGTGTTGTTAGTGAATTGTGTGGGTGTTTGGTCTAAGGAGGAACTGAAGGACACACGGTTAACGATATGAAGAAGGAAGCAGCTCAACTATGAATTCAAGAATGCCTTTTTGTTACTGTTCATATAAGTAGACTTCTTTCTTTAGAATGAATGGACTCACCGTTTAAACCTGAAACTCTGAGGAGGAGCAGAGCCGTGACGACAGCCTTCAGCGGCTGCATGCTTCCCTTCTCCACTCCGCCACTGGCCACAAAATAAATCCCAACTTTCCTCTTAACGGCAACAAATCGAACCACGAATCATAAAAAAAAACTTAAGTCCCGGAGAAAACACACACTTTTAAAGGCGACATGTGTTTCTGAGCTGAAACTAACTCCACAAAACGCGAAAAAGTCACATGTTATTGAGTAATCCAAGAGTTTCTGCCAGTAACGAGCGAGAAGCATCAGCGAGAAATTACCTGTTCAATCAGGGCTCACCTGAGCGGAAACGGGAGAAGACTGCGTTTTGAACTTGTCAAAATAAAACCCAATACTCTAGGATATTGTCACAGGCGTCTGTTTTAGTGTTTACTTCAATATAATTGTTAATTGAGTTAATTTGCAAAACAAAACAGGTTTTTACAAAACAAAACACCCATACAAATGTCAAAATTAAATTGTACAATTATATAAAACATAATCATAACAAGCACCAATACAAACGTTCAAAATCAGCCCTCTCCCAGGAACGAAGACAACAGCCCAGACTGAGTGGAAACTTTAATTAAAGATCTTTTTCTTTACATTTGAGTGGACAGACAGATCAAAGTGATGAAAACAAAGTTACAAACAAATACACTTTTAAAAACTTTTAAAAGCTCAACCTCATAATTAGATGGAAAACATTATACTGCAGCTGTAGAGCAACACTGAGCATGTGCGAACAGAGAGGTTTGTATTGTTTGTGTTTGCTTCAGTGACATGTTTCTGATGCAGTTCAAAAATAATCGTGGTGGTGGGCATTTTAAAATATCTCCATTTTGCAGCTAAAAGCCCAGTTTTGTTGGTGTATGTGCTTGACCTGGGCCTTTGTGTTCGGATCATTATAATCTTGTGACCACAGACATCCCAACAAAAACAATGGAGAATTTCAGTCTTCCTTCACTTATGGCCTTAATGTGAAGTTATCAGACTGTTTAAGTCAGCTCCTTCCTATTACGTCAAGGCCAATGTTGCGCAGATAACTTGGCTCCAAGTCTAGACTCTACTGGGTAAACACCATTCCTTCATATGGCATTACGTGTACACTGACCTACTCTTAGGCTTTGTAATCTCAGTCCACAGAAGCATGGACAGACTTGTAAATTCAATACTACACTGTGTTGAGTGCCTTGTCTCCGGGTTGCGTATTGATGGTCAATAATCTTCTCCTGCCTAAGACATCCAGAAAGTCTTTCTCGTGAGACTCCTTTCAGCTCCAAGGACAGCTCAATAATCCCTAACAGAAATGACTGCAGGGACAGGTCACAGTGATGCTCCACCTGAAACAATAATCAGAAAGCAACCATGGACTCACTTCCTTTAAAAGCCCAGGGTCTGAACCAGGCATGTCTAAAGTCCGGCCCATCAAACCTGTTAAAACTATCTAAAACCTGCTCAGATCCAGCTAAAATCTGATCAAATCCAACAAAATCCTGTTGAAATCAAGTTAAAACGTTTTTGAATCAAAATAAAACCTATTCAAATCCAATCCAAACTTGTTCAAATCCAGCTAAAACCTGTTCGAATCCAACTAAAACTGTACTTATGGAATAAAAATAAAATCAGAAGAGACTGTTACTCCTTGGAAATCTTCATTTCGTCAAATGTGCCCCTCTGATTTGAACTAGATCCTGATATTGATGAAGTGATGACATGCTCGAGATTGGCCTTGGTGCTGAGACTTTGCTGAGACCACTTTTATAAGGGCTTACAGGATTTTTTTTTTAAATTACTCATCAACATCATGTTTGCAGTTTGTCTTGGACTGATTTAATCTTATTTACAAATCAAGAGTCATGCACTGAAAAAATCAATTCTGGGCTGAACTACAGTAGCCTGGACAGCCATAAGAATTAGTCTGGTCCCTCTTGGACTGAGTTTGATTTCCAGAAGGTGAGACAAATAAACACACAACACAATCAGAATTCAGGGGGCAGTACCATCATTCATAGTAACCAACAAGATTTGAAGCTTACAGCCTGCCTTATTATAAATTAATGGTTATGATTGGTGAGGTGGGATTGCACTTGCTGGAAGCCGTGGTCCGTAGAAGAAGGCCTAGAAAGAAAGAGTAAAGTGAAAAGTCTGAGGGTAGTGAAAGCCTGACCTCAGACAAGACAAGTGTGAGACTGTCTGTGATGCCCCCTGGTGGGTATTGTCTCTTGTCTCTGGCTGTCTTCCTGTCTGCCGGTCCGCCTGCTGCTGTCCCTTGGGTTTGGTCTGAGTTTAGTTATGACAAAGGTGGGTTTAACAGTTGCTTTTTCGTTTAGTTATGCTTAGTCGATTTAACTTAGTTCCACATTTCACAACACACACACACACACACACATTGTTTACTCACCACAACACCACCACACCACTGACAATGCACACTTACACTTACAATGCACACGGTTCTATACTTCCTTTATCTTAATTGGTTTGATTTGGTTTGATTTTTTTTATTGATTTTATAAAGATTATTTTTGTATTAAACATTATTTCTGCCTGGTGTCCTCTCGTTGCTTACAAACCCTTGAGCCAGGGTCGTAACACTGTCTTTTAATGTTTAAATAAAATAAGCTCAATGGTCTTTAAGAGTCTTCTTTTCTTCCAGAGCCTAAAAATGAAACAACATTAAGCACAGATAAAAATAAGATGAGGTGTAGAACAATACATTTAAAAATGTCTCTGACCTCATCCAAAAGTAGGATTAGCAGAAGAACCAGCAGAAGGTCAGAGCAAACACAGTGTTATATTTACTGATGTCTCAACAAATAAAGCAACAGCCGAAATAATGGACAGTGAGGTTGAGTTGTGGCGCCCTCTACAGTTGGAGGCCTCACAGTAATTATTCCCTACACACTCAAGTCTGAAGTGGCTGATGGTGTAGCTCTGTCCTCATCCCTCCTCTTCGTACCAACTGTAAATGGCTGCAGGGTCAGCTTCACTGTGACAGGTCAGAGTCACTGGACTTACTCACACTGAGGGGGCTTCGGACCATCTGGAGGAGAAAAGTCACAAACTACGCCCTTTTGACTCTTGTCATGTTTGTTTAAAAGATATTGTTATAGCAATTTTAGCATTTATTTGAGAAACAGGCCTAAGCTAAAACTTATTATATGTGTGTGACTCAGGTGAATGAATATTGACACAGAACGAGTTTATAGCGAACTGTTTATTGGCTTAACCAGTCACTCTATATAAGTTTTAGCCATTGTATAAGATCAGGAATCGAGAGGCAAAAGCTGCAGTTCAACTGTATTCAACAACACTGAACTTAGTACAAGGTGAGGTGTTCATAACATCAAAAGGTGCTTGGTTTAGTTCCTGTCAAACTGTGGAACCTATGACACTGATGTAAAACCATGAAGTGTGACTCTCTCTGAGTCATGGAGATAAAAGTGTCTCTAACATTGCACAAGCCAGAAGTCATTCATTTAACATTTGTTGTAATTTCATGAATTTTCTAACAAGTGAAAGATACCATTTTGTTTATTTTACTCACATATGCCATTGATGTAAACAGGGAAAGGGCTCAGAGCAATGTATACCTTCCTCATAAACATGACAGCGATAATTCCACTTCTGCTTCAGAAACAGTGAGGTCATCAATGTGCCACAAAAGCCCTAAGTCTCTATTTGAGATATAAAACTATTTGAAGCAGACTTTTGGAAACTTGGATGCACTGTTAATATTTAATTTAAATCAGAGTAAATCCTGTTGTAACAGTGAGAGGCTGGAGGCACAGCTTCTGAAGTAAACATTAAACTGTTTCAGGTTTATTACTATCTTTCTCAACATTAAATTCATAGAGCTGCACTAAATTCCTATAATTTATGGATTTACTATTTGAGGTACAGGTTCTGCTCATGTTTAATGCAGTGTAGACAATAAATCCAAAGTTAAAATTCATAAAGTGAGAGCTGTATGAGGTGTATCACTTTTAAATAATTGCTGTTTTGCTTCTCATTTTCACTCAGGTAAGGATTATCTCTTGTCCAATCAGCTGATTGTAGTGTTTAACCAAGCTGTACCCTCTTGGGACCCAGACCAAGGCACTGGGGACAGTGTAAATGAGTTCATTATTATCCATTAATGCAAAAATACACTGATAAATAGACAATCAAGTATGCGTGCCTAATACCTTTCATTTGTTGCTGTAAGTTGCTGTGGACCCTTTTTTTTTTTTTTTTTACCAGAGCATAAGCTTAGTAAAGTGGGTCTCTCCACTATCTCTCCATTGATTGTTAACGGGGCATGCTCTAAGTCAGGGGTGGGCAATTATTTTTCTCCGAGGGCCACATTAGAACTTGGGACTCTTGTGGAGGGCCGGGCCAACACAGTCAACTCACGCTTAATAAAAAGACATATTCTTTAAAGTTTAAACTATAAGTAAAAATATGTCAAATATATGCCACCGTTACAGTTACATCATCCTCTGTTTAAGATCTACTCTTTACATTTTGTTCTAAAACCAGACCTGGCTCAACATGTTATTGACACCTGAGAAAATGACTCAAAAAACACTGAAGTTAAGTCTAGTCTCCTGCAGAAACACTAATGATAACAGCTCCTTCCAAACAAGGCCTGAACCAAGAAATCAGAATTTATCCTCAACATTTACCAGGCACTTTTAACGATATCGGTCTATTCCAGCTTCCCCTCAGCATAAAAGTATTATGTTTGTATTATGTTCTGTACATGGTTTACACTCCTGCATTAATTCCTTTTCTGACACAAGCCTCCTGAGGGCCGGACAGGGGAGGGTCGAGGGCCTGATGTGGCCCCCAGGCCTTAAAATGCCCAGGTCTGCTCTATGTGATGTCCCTGGAAGTCCATAATGAGTCTTTTTGTCTACCCCAGGAACTTTGAGTCTTAGACGGGGTACACCCTGGACAATGGACATTTAGTCTAGTAAGTTATGGTGCATTCATGTGGTCCTCAGGAACTTGGAGTATCCAAGTTAGATAGTCATTCTTTCGACTTCAGTGTGTTCACATGATTTCAGTTGGAAAGTCAGAACATTCACACAACAAGGACGATGGACGCAAAGTTAAAAATGAGCTTATGTTATTTAAATGGGTTAATACAGTCAACATATCAAGTATAAGCCTATTAGCAGTGGTTCAAGAAAAGGAAGCCTTTTGAAAACATAAGAAGTTAACATAACGTATGTTGAAACCTCTAGCATTAAATACCAGACATAAATAAATAATAACTTAAGTTTTAATTTAGTACATAGTCTAAATAAGCCTATATGGACAAAAAACTAGTTGTACTGTCAAATTATCAAGTTATTAATGTGCAAAACAGTTGGTATTAAATATTTTTAAATGACTTACTAAAACTTCTTAAACATTTGCTTTCTTCCACCATATTAGTGATGAAAATATCATCAACATGGAGCCTTGGGCAACTCCGACTCACCTGAGTTTCCGAGCTGTTGCTCCGAATTGAGCAGGCGTTCATGTGCATTTTCAACTCAGAAAATGTTTTTCCGAGGTCCAGAGGACCACATGAATGCACCAATAGTGTGATGTCTACCTTCTCCACAATAGTATTTTCAGGTGGGCTTTTATAGTGTTTATGGAGTGATTTTGCAGGTCATCTTTACATGTTGACAAGTTGAAACAATAAACATGCGTGATGTCTTGACAAGTCGTCAGTACCTACTGATCCTCTTTATTTCTGCCCAGTCTTTGCCACGTGAGGAGTAATCACAGCCGTCTGCAGTAATCCCCGAGATACCCCCCAGGCAGATGTCGAAACCAACAGCTGGATAGTAGACTTTTCACAGAGTCAGTGATAATGCACTTACCCATTACTCCACTGTTTTACTTTAAGGTGCCACTGGATGCAGTTTGTTATGCTCTGTTAGTGGGAGGGCTGTGATTTGACTGACAGGTCAAGAACCAATCACAAAGGTGATGTGATCAAATGGTCTGATTGGCTAGGGACACAGCAATTAGTGCTCAGGGTGTAATTTGAAGAAACCAATTAGAGATCAGCCTCAGGTCACCTGTTTGTCAAAAGTATCATCAGCCTTCATTGACATCCATTACTCCAGCATCACGCAACCAGGAAGTGCACTTTTTTACATCAGAGATTAACCAAAGATTTGTCCATGTTTGATTATCTTCAACACACACAATTCACGCAAATAAAATAATACAAAAATAATACAATTCAGGAAATGCACAATAGCAGCAGGTGGGTGGATGAAGCTGTATAATGTTAGACGGAAACAGTACAGTATTTGCCAGCAGTTGATGCAAAAAAGAATTTGGCCACCAGTAAAAGAGTATGCTGTGTGTTGAAAAAATTAAAAGCACAAATTTCACAGAGCTCTTACCTGTAGTGATACTGTAGGAATACTGTTCTAGAAACTACAAATAAATACTGTACAAAGCAGGTTAAAGATCTAACAAATCTGTTTTTTCTGCGCCTGCTGCCTGTTGCAAACATTTATTATGTCTTCCTGCCAAAGCTCTGTGATTTCCTTCCTCTTCCCAGGTTTTATTATAATATATGTCAAAAAACAATGGATTCTCACAGTCCTTTAATGTCTCAGCTCTGCCTCATCAAAATGGTTATGGCTATTTTAATCTGAACCTATTTTAATAAAGCCTGTTTTGATTGTATTGGACGAGAAACTGGACTGGCCTGACCTTCATGACTGAAGCCACAACGTGCACATGGATCTCGTGCCTAATCCAGTCTATGCATTTTAATCAACAAACAGGTAGTGGCTCCTGTCGTGCCACATTTGGACGAGGATTAATGTAAAGAGGTTGGATGTGATAGAGTTGTTTTTTACAGTTATTGTAGAGACAACCAAAGCTCTGTCTCTGTTTCATGTTGACCACATTATTCTCAATCAAAAAAGATAAACAACACCAAGGGACCTGCAGTTTTTAGCTTCACATGTATTTGATTCTGTCACCAAAATGTGGTAATAGACGAAATGGGCGAGATGAGAGATATAGCCTTTAAATTATGATATTGAATACCACAGCACTAACTGAATAAAAACAAAATACAGCTTTGAAAATGAAGACTGGTTTAATTTGAGCCCGGACACAGTGAAGTTGGTTACTTCCTCTTCAGCTCAAGAGATCTGAGCAGAACGTCTGAAAAACACAAGGAAACAATGAAACAGACTACTAACTATTTTAGGATATTGCTATTATGATAAAAAATTGACTTTTCAGATACAACTGATTCAGTGCTAAGCCAAGAAAAAAACAGAACTCAATCAGGTCTTGGATTTGGACTGTGTAGACTTTCTTTTTAATTTTTTTTCAATGATGCGCACCTGTTGACGAACAGTGACGCTCATCGTTCTCTGAGGCTCTGCAGATTTCACTTGGATCACTTTATTTCTTGGGTTGTCTTGATCGTCTTCTTCAAACCTTTCTCCATTTTTCCATCTTTCTCTGGACCTTGTCTTTAAAGCTGCATGAATAAAATCGATACAACAAAACAGGTATTTAAATTGCTTAATATGGAGTGGAACAGCAGTAGTGGGTTATCTTATTCATGTAAATTCAATTCAATTTTATTTGTATAGCCCAGGATCACAACAACAATTGCCTCAAAGGGCTTCACAGAACAGAAGCAGTAAATATGCAAACAGGTTGAGCAGGACAACATCTCCTGTCCTTAGACCCTCCATCAGGGTGAGGAAAAACTCAAAAACCCAGTCAGGAAAAAGAGAAACCACAGAAGGAGGGATCCACTCCCAGGACGGACAAACAGTCCATCATAAATGATGGCTGCAGGAAAAAAACAATCATTTAGGATGTAGCACTTAGATTTTACATAATCAATTTCAACACCAGAGAATGAACAAAATAAATATGAAAAAATAACAGAAATCACATTGCAATGGTAGTGTATTGAAAAAATGCATTTTGAATGGGAGTCAATGGCACCAAAAATGCCTGAAGGGACACTATTATTTAGTTTAAAAGGCATATTAAAGACTTCAGAAATCATGAAACATTTAAATTCACCCCAAAATACAAAACATGGCCAATACTATGCAAAACTAAAATTCAAAAAACACAAAAAACGTCCAGGGACCAGGAGGGTTGACAATTTAGTGTACAAATCACTAAGACACATCGACTAAGATGGATCCACCATGTGTCTGGAGCTGAAGCCTCGTACTCTCTGCAGCTGTTTCTACATCATGTTAGCCATGTATGTGTATGTAACCCAACACAACACAAATGTCCTTTTAACACCCAAAATTTATGGAAAGTAGGCAAGTCCAGACCAAAGAGTGCAGCAATTTCGCACCTGAAAGCGACAATTAAAATACAAAAAAATCATACTATTTCTTTAAACAGATTTTTTTTTTTCCCCAATAACAAAATGTCAACTAAGAAATTAAAAATGGTAAAATTTACAAAGAACAGTTCAGATTTAACAAGAAAGGTTTCTATATTGATTTTTTTGTTTTGTTTTTGCATGAATTGTATCTAAAATTATGACTCAAGCTGGCAGCAACTTTCTTGTCAATCAGATATTTTCACCAAACCAATTTGTCTCAATCTTTTCAAGCCTCTGAATCAACTAAAACCTGTCTGTAGTGCAGTGGTGGGAGCTCTCACTCTTGCATTTATAAGGATAGTAAACTAATCACTCACCTGTTCTTTCTCCTGAAAAGTATCTCTTCCCTCTGTCTTCGGCCAAGGCCGGGCACCAGTTGTTTACTGATGTCTTGGCCTCTATCACTTGGAGACTTAAAGCTCTTGGTTTCACTTGCTCTTTTTCCTCTACGTCCCTCATCAGACTCTCTGCTCTTTCCACAGCGGTCAGTGGCTCACACGTTACATCTTCCTTAATCATTGCTGCTTGATGTGAAAGCTCCACATTGTAGAGTTTGGCAGGTTTGATGTCTTTTGTGTTGGATTTTACTGAGGCTCCAGCTCCACGGTTCACTTTGTGTCTGCTCCAGAGAAGAACATCTTGAAGAGAAGTCTTTCGAACAGGGAAGAGGTGACTGATCTCCATGTTTTACCTGTAAGAGCTACACAGTGTGGGAAAGGGTCAGCCCTAATCATCCTGTTGCTCGTCATGAAACTACCGTATTTTCCGGACTATAAGCCGCTACTTTTTTCCCACGCTTTGAACCATGCGGCTTATACAGAGATGCGGCTTTTCTATGAATTTTTCTCCAGCCCTCAGGGGGGCGCTCTAGCAGGAAGTGCAAAAACGAGACAGTACAAACAAGAAAGCACCAGTTTTTATTCTTAGCACATGCAACCCAAGACGCACAACAGCAAAATACGGTAATATTTTTACACCCTCACCCCCTCATAATGGAAAACAAATGAAGTGACAGTGGTTTGGTGTTCAGTAGTTTCAGTTCGCAGGAGGAAGAAAAATAAAGCAACTTGGTTTTAGTGCACAGGAGGAAGATGAATAAAACCATCAATGACTTTTCTGTTTGTTTGTTTGTTTGATCAGCACTTTTACTGCCGTGTTACAGGCACTGTTCGGAAACAATCAGTTCAGGTAACACTTATGGTACAAAATCTTTCTATGTAAATATCTTATTTCTCAGCGGCTCATAGTCCGGTGCGGCTTGTATGTGACAAAATATATATTTCTTTTAAATTTTAGTGGGTGCGGCTTATATTTAGGTGCGCTCTATAGTCCGGAAAATACGATACATAAATTCCACTTCTGTTACACGTAAACTCATATTAAACTCTGATACTTACAAAATGGACGAAGAGTGTCTGAGCAGGTCTCCGTTGTCAAAACATCTCACTGATTCCATTGTGATCTTTTAAATTGAACATGGTGGCAGAGCGGAAAGTGCTCCTGCCCTTGAGCACAGACCTGCAGCATTTGGAGCTTTGTGAGAGCAATAAAACCTCATCCTGATGCAGCATTTGTGTGGTCAACTTTGGATAAACTTCCTTCTAAGTTGAAGGACTGACATGAATGCCTGCTCAAATTCGAACTTGTATAATGAGTCCTTATCATGGAGCAAAATGCCAGTGTCATTAAAAGCAGAACACTGAGGCACCAAAAGGTAAAGTGTTTGTGTAAATTGTCATGTTAGATTCAGAAAAAACTCATGTGGCTATGGACATCACGCAACAGGTGATTATGTACCTGTAAATAGCTGAATATCCATATTTACTGAGGTGTCTTTCTAACTTTTTACCTCATTTTGAAATGTTGTAGTACTCAACAGTCCACAAAAAAACTTACTGTATGTCGTTTCTTACGTACTCTTAAGATTTTGATTTACTGCTCCCTTGTACTGTATCTATTACTGGTTCTGGACTTGACTTTCTTGACCTACCATAGTCTTGTTCTTGACTCGGTCTCAATAACCTGGTCTTGTCATGGACTTGATACTCTCTGGTCTCGGTCAGGACAGACTTGAATACTTTCTCCTTTTCAGTGAACTGTCTGGGCTCTGTCTCATGAGCCACAAACCTTAATGTAACTAAGTGTAATAATTTAGGAGGCACTGGACTGCACCTTGAAGACAATATCACTTAATACTCAACTACAGCCACATAGAGTTTAACCATTAGCGAATTGAGAAATTAGAAGAAGAAAGGATAAATGTGGCTCTGTATGTTTGGCTGCAAATAAAATTTCCATTCTTTCCATTGTTATTTTGAGGGTGTTATTCACTACTGTTTGGATCAGTGCAGTCATGCCATTTTGTTCAATGCACCTTTATAATTGTCTTTGTATTACGATGTATTACCAGTCCATTACCTCTTACACACAGCAAATAAATAGAAACATTCTTAATATTTAAAATGTTTATTGATAAGATAGTTGGTTTGTGTCCTGCTCAGAGGCTATTGTATCAGACCTGTAAAAGAAAAGAATATAAGGATAATGTGCATTTGCGAGTAATATTTTGTGTGTTTATTGTACTTAACTTTGTCTTGGTTTCTGGTTCCTAGGTGTTCCGGCTAAAAGTGTCCTTGGGGAGCCGGAGCATCTTAAGAAGGTTCCAGAAGGGTCTATTCTCAATGTGAAAGAAGGGTGTTAGGAGTTTTAATGTTGTGCTATAGTCTACTTTTTTGGGTAACCAGTAACACTGCTAAATTAATAAAGATACTTTTGTAGTTACTTATTGGAAATGTATTCTGTCACTGTAGTTGTGTATTGTGAATAGATTTTACATAGAGAATTACTTACCTGTACTTCCCTGTACTAATTGAAGGGGTTCCCTTCAAAAGGCTGCTTTTTAAACTTTTTGTCCTCGTCTGTTAATGTCATTTTTTTCTGGTGAATAAATCCACTTTTGGGTCTGCACAAAAAAAAACTGTGCTTCCGTCCTACTCTGTTCCTGCTGACTGACAAAGATTACATTCTTTTTGAAAAGCCAATTAAAGAATCACTCAGAATTATAAACATTTGTATTTATTTGAAACAGATGCTTGTACTCAAAGACAGTGAGACTCAACACGTGTCAATCAACGTTTACAGGATCAGCTCTCACAACCTTTTGTAGAAACAGATGTGTGTCCCTGTTTTGCTCGATCGAGGTCCACGTGCCGTACAGCCACACCTTTTTCTGTCGCCCAGCTGTACTCCACTCACACACCATGTAGGGCAGCTGTGGGGCTTTAAATCCCAGCGCTGGCCTGAATCCTGAGGCTCTGCTGCATGTAATGCCATGTGAGCAGCTGCTTAGCCCCTCCCCCAACCTCTGCAGCATCCCATCACTCCCGTCACACTCTTTTTAATCACGCATCATTGGGTGGTCTAGTTTTTAAACAATTGTTTTGTTTTTTTTTCCTCTACTTTTGGACTGTTTTTAAGTTGCGGTGTTCTTTCGTCAGTTATAAATTGAGAGTTCACTTGTTGCTCGATACAACTTGTTGGTACCGTCTTAACTTAAACCTGAAAACGATGAGGGCTCTACTGGACAGCAGCTGGATGAGGTTTGGACCGGCCGGGAGAGAGTACGACTGGCCCACAGGCGCTCCTTTAACTCAGGAGAAACAGGTGCGTGCCAAAACTACTTGTGCATTACTTTTCCTTCGTTTTAAAAAGGAGAAGTGTTATTTAGGTCTTTACTCAAACAGAACTGTGGAACAACAAACAGAGAATCCATTTTCTCTAATCTATCCACTTTTATTCAATGGTCAGAGAGAACTTCCTTAATAGTCTGTGTTAAGAGTCTATGCAACCAAGCCAGTGCTTATTATCAACAGCTTTTAAACAGCTTCATGAATTAAAACATTGCATTTATCATCTACACTGCATTAAAAACAAGCGGAAAAAATTAAAAAGTTAATTACTAGAACACCTCTACCAATTTAGCTGTGAATAAAACAAAAACAGTCTGTTTACTGCAGCAGTACACGACTGTACTTACGACCTCTGACCTGAGTTGTCCTGAACCACTGAGTAAAAATAAGGCTAAACGTCCATATGTCTGTAGAGTCAAATCCAGTTCTGTTCTGCTTCTTCTGTGTTTGAACCCACATTGCTAACAGACTAATTGAGGAGTCCTGTCTTAACACTCAATGACAGGAATAGATATCACTAATTACTCAATACTTTTCGCCAAATATCTCCAGCTTTACTCTTTAGCCTTTTCTGGCTCTCATTACTGCAGGGGTCAAACCAGTCATTTAAGTTCAGGGGGTATACACAGCCCATTTGGCCAGAACCAGGAAAATAATTGTGTAATAACTTAATAATAATAAACAACTCAATTTTTTCCCATATTTTAATGTATTTATTATAATGTCAGTGCCTTGGGAAAAAAACAAAAAAAAAAAAAACCAAAAACCCCCAGCCATTTAAATTTTTTAAAAATCACCCACACTATGGTTTTGATGCTAATGCTATTTTTCTATCCATAAGGTATAGCTATCCTTCTGAATCAATCTTGATGCATCACTGAGCTCTCAGAGGGTGTACTGTGGTCTTGACTACATTAGTTTGGAAACAGTTGAGAAATACATTATATTTAAACCAAAAACAAACGTCAATATGTTTTATTATATTGTCCAGCCTGAGTTTACTTTAACTGTTTCTGTTTGTTTTTCAGGGGAACAACTGGGACGAGCTGGACCTGGGACCGGATCATAAGTTGGAGCTGGTGGTCTACGTGGTCCTGCCGGTCTGTTCGGTCTTGGTCTTGGCATTTCTGGCTGGACTCATTTACCGTCGGTGTTCCGGCACCAAACTGAGCCTGGCCAATGTCATCGCCCTGGACTTGGAGGACGCAGAGAGCAGCGCCGAAATCCTGTCGTCTTTGACCCGAAATGTGGAGCGCCACACAAGCACCAGCTCGGATGGATCGGACGGGGTCTTCGTCATGGTCTACCTCCCGCCGCCATACGAGGAGACACTCACAAAAATCACCAGAGCTGCCAGCCTGTCCAGCTCCAAAGACACAGAGTCAATAAAGATAGAGGATCTGGAGGCACGGCTGTGTCCCGACGTGAAGCCTGGGGGACATTTTCTGTGACTGGATTAAAGTGTGGGAAAAGACAAAAGCTTGACAGTTTAAACAAGAGCCACTCTGCAAATACATAAAGAATTTAACAAACTCTGGTGTCAGGCCCGACGACAAAGAGCTTTCTCAGAAAAGAATAAAAATGATCAAACAGCAAGTCTTTCCAAATGTGTGAAGTTTGGTCTGGTTTTAATGGACTTTAATGGCATTTGAAGGGTGTAAAACACTTTCTTAAACCACAATAAATAATAATTGTTGTGACTGGCTAATATATAGTGACATGATCAGTCCTTTTTGTTAGAAGCAAAAACAAAGTGGAGAGAATGACTGGACACTGATTGGACAGTAAATGCGAATTTCACTTTTATTTTATTGTTGATTCTGTTGGATTTAAAGAAAATCAATAAAGTAATTGTTAATTCAGCCGGCCTTTCTCATTCTTGCAACAATAATAGTTCCTATTTAGTGACACATTGTATGTATGTAGCATTTTTTTTTAAGCAACACACTGTCTGGCTGTCTCCGAAACCACATCCAAATCATTGTAAGTGCACTATTTATTATTTATTTATATTAACCCTTGTGGATCTCTACAATTTACTACCCTCCGGGGACACTCAAGCCAAAATGTACATGCACAGAAAAAAGGCTAGAATATTTTTTTAAATAATAAATCATTGCTGGCGAGTCTTTGATATGTCAAAAAGTAGCAACACTGATTTCCGTTCAGTGAAATCAATGTTGTTCTTGCTTTGCCGTATTGACACAGAAATGTATGCAGAAGAAAAGCTGAAAAAAATAGAAATATATGTGTATTTTACATGTCCATTTTTTGCTCAAGCGTCCCCAGTGGGAGCAAAAAGGGTCAGTAGTGTATAACAGACATGTTAGAGTCACTGACATTAGATTAAAAAAATATGTCTTGCAGAGATTCATGTCATAAGCTGTAACAGAGCCATAATGATCACCAGATCAAAAAGAAAATTATAAAATTGTGCAAAAGTGTCATTAAGAGTCACAGTAGTGTAAAATTGCAAATGCTACCTTCCCTATGTGAATATAGTTGCTTTCTTAAAAGGAGGGTTGTAATAATCCAGTCATGATGAGACATTTACTTATTTAATTAATTTGAGAAAATGGGGGAGTCATTTCCCCTCTGCTTAACTTACTCTCTCTAAAGTTGATAGGCTTTGACACACAGCTGTAAATAGGTGTCAAATTGTGGAACATCTCCCCCACTAACACCAACACAGGCCATTCACCTGCTTAACAAGACTGATACTGCCTCCAGCCTCTCATTGGGTTTGGTTAAACCACTCCCTGTCATGGATATCAACTCCTCTCACAGACCAGTCTACTTTCAAATGGACAAAGTCCCTTGGATGAGGGACAAAGCTAAATTACCTCCAGATGCCTTCTTTTCAACCTTTTAGCATTATGACTACCTGGATGACAAGAACCTACACAGACATTACCTCGATCTCTAATCACATCTACAACATTAAAACTGGAAGGAGTTAGGGTTACACTTCTGACCTTTATTGTTATTTTTTATTGTTAGAAGTTGATAATATTTATAGTATATAGAGATGTGCTTGTTCAGATTCTAGGAAACACACTGAACTTAGGGACAGAATTATGAATCAATACACAGTGATGATTATACAAAGAAACATCTAGCAGTAAGGTAAGTATGCTGGCTCTTTTTAGATATAGACGTGAGGGACACCACAAATAAATTAATCATTATCAACTATTTTATTTTTTCTTTTGAATAAAAATCTGGTGGTAAAATCCTTTCAGGGAGAGTTGCATCAGTTTAGTTGCATTCAGCCAGGTTTCCACTTTGCATATGGCAGTATGGAGTAAACAGCTGTGTGATTCTGCAAAAGAAGACAAAACAGACATTATCATCATCATACTCATCATCATCATCATCATCGTTCTAAAGTATATTCAAATGACAAGTCTAGTGTTAAACCTTACATCTGTTGGAGCACGGGAGAGGCACCGGTCGGGTCAGAGCTGTGGAATCATTAGGACAAAAACAACAGATTTAATGACACCGGTTCAGTAACAGAGCTGGTATTTACAGATGTTCCTGAACATATTCTTCTGTCCTACACATGTTGTGTTCAACTATACTCTAAAACATATTACACAATGCCCGTTTAAAGGATCTCATTTGAATCTGAGACAAAAAACTCACAGGAACTCATTCTTGATGAGCTCCAAACACTGAATGTCGTCAGCAATGTCATCATCGAGAAAGTCTGACGAGGAAAAGAAAAAAAACAAAAACAAAGACAGTTTAATTAAAAAAAGAAACAAACAAAACATGAACAAACAAACATAACTTACTGCTGCAGCTCGTCCCACATAAGCTTAATTTTGGATTTTGTCCGTCGCAGAAATGGTGGCTGAACTGGAAAATGCCATAAGTCGTCCACTGCTCATTTCCCACAGTCATGGCACTTTCCACACTGGTGTCGAAGTTTGAGGTTTGGGACACATGGCAAATAACTGGAGAGAAGGAAGACAGTATTTGGATTTGGATTAATATTGTCCACAGTCTCGGTCAACTAAAATTGTATTGGTGAAACAGTCAAATTCAGCTGCTTTTAGCGGAGTTCTTAAGTTGGCTTCACGGTGAATGCACCACAGTTCACACAGAGATGTGACTGACATGAAACTGCTTTAATGAACAAGATGGTGTGGATACAGATAAGTTGTTGTGCCTGTTGCCATGGTCACATCAATGTTTAAATGTTGTTTGCGTGCCTTGTCTTTCTGTGAGACAATTTTCTTCAACTATCTTCTGTCATTGACTTTGTCATTGACATTGTGTTTGCTCTTTTTCTGTTTGGCCTTGCTCTGATCGTCACAAAAGTTACATAGACGTGTTTAGGAACTGTCCCATCTCTTCTATTTAACAGCTTTGGACCCTTGTGCACTTAATGGCCTTCGTGCACTTTCAACAAATGCACTTTGAGAAGCAGCTTTGGGCGTAATGTGAGCATTGAGACAAGGCAAATTGTGGGAAGAAAATTGCAAAAAATTAATTTGAAATGTTGACTCTACCCTCTTCATTTACTTATAACAGTAGTGTTATTATAGTATAACAGCCTACATTGTATCTTGTAACTTCCTAAATAAAATAAATCTATAAATAAATAAATCTCTGCTTACTCTTCTCCAAAGTAACTTCTCCAGGGTTCTGAAGATGATTCAGCAGTTCCTGCTTCAGCTCACATTTGTTGAATATTCTGCTCTCCACCAAACAGCCGACCAGCGCGACCAGGACCAACACGGTGAGCTGCTTCATCGTCAAATAATGCTGTCTGAAAAAAAAAACTGTGACTTTGAACATATATGAACCGAGCACAACCAATGGGAACCAATCAGAGACTTTTGTTTTTCTGCCTTCAGCTAAAACAGTTCTTTCTCAATAAGTCATGTATCGGCTTCATGTTTCACAGCTGGAAGGAGGTTGACGGGAAGTTCTTTTCTCTTTTCCAGGTTAGACATTGTTTTGTTTGAAAAGCCTCGCTGTGGGACCTAAACCAGAGAAGAAGAAGAGGCTGCTTATCTCCTGACATCACTAAATGGGGCAGTAATACAAAAGACTGGGCGTTGGTTGAAAAAATAAGGCCAGTATCAGGATAAGGCCAAACAAAGAAACAAAAACAAGACGAAACAAGAGCTGAGAGGAAAATCTGATACGAACTGACTAAAGTAAAAGTATGTTTGGTTGAAATACATTTTCTAGATGATCATTTATACCATCATGCCTCCAGAAATAGTTTCACGGCAAATGTAATCTCTAGAAACAGAAAGGTAAAGACAAGACATTCAGACATTTGGGAAAAGTTTTGCTTCAGGTGTTTTTTGTTCTTTCTGAAAAAGACTCGTTGAAATAACTGACGTGGCAAAGGCCGTATCCAGTTATAGAGAGAGCATTGCAACACGTTTTGCTAAAAATCAAAAGACAAAACTATTGCAGTTTCATTTTTAAAAGAAAACTGTGAAATGCAAAGTTATATTATGCTGAGTGAATAATAAAATTAGATTTTAAATTATATCAAGCAAAAAGCACTTCCAAGGAAACAAATGTGTGTGAAAAAATGTGTGAAAAATGTTGTTTCTGTCCAATTATATGTTTACACAGAGAATTATAAATGCATAAACAGGGTTATATTTATTACCCTGTTGTGAATCCAACGTAACCCTGAGCACTCATACAGTTAAACATTGTGAGTCATTATTCTGCTGTTTGCTGGCATTTCTTTAACTATCCAATATGTGCCATGTGCTGTTTGTCAACTCTGATAAAGAACAATAATCTGAACTACACTGTAAAACACACATTATATTTGAGACAGTTGAACCCTGTCCCACACGAGGTGTTGTTAAATCTGCTCCAAAAGAAACAATGATCCAAGTGAACGACAGTAAAACAACGGTAAAAGAACCACAAAGTCTCTCAACAACACGGCTGTAAACGCAGAGAGACTGATATTAGACACTGGCAGCTCTGATCTGAGAACAAATACTGTTGTGACTGAATATAAACAGTGATTGTCTTGCTGCTTATATCAGCTTCAGAGTCTGTGATAAACTGAGTGATTGAAATGGACAGTACACAGAAAACAGAACGCAGAAAACTCAATATATACAATACATATCACTGATAGAATGAGTGTTGGGTCTTTGTTTTAAATGAAATTATTGTAAAAGTTAAAACTCCCACAGAAATCTTGTTTGCATTAACACAAGAAATGTTTAGCCAGCACTAAAAATGAGACTATAGGTTATATACGTAGCCATTTTTCCCACAGAGAGGGGCCCTTATTCTCAGCCATTATTTCAATATTTCACATATCAGAGGCATACAGATATATGCCTTATTACTGTCATGTCTTCTATGAGATGTCTCTTTTTTCAAAACTGCCCATGACTTTAGTGTGTGTGAGTTTGAGTTAAGGGGGCAGTATATCTATGTTTTCAGTAGCATATAAAATATCACTCTTTGCATGTGTCTATCTTCACAACAAAGCTGACTGTTAAATTGACTGTTAAATCCCTGCAATAAAAATATTAGCACCAGATGTCACTAAAAACTACAAACCCCAACTTCAAGATCAGTTTATTCTCACTGAGCACCTTTGGTCATGTGACTGGGGCGGGACTATTTTGAGAGACTGTTAGCTGTGGTGTGGTGACAGAAACACCCAACCACCGATCTAAACCAGGACTTTGTGCAGACTGAAGTACTAAACCGGGGCTAAACTCAAGACTAAACCAGGGCCAAATTAAGAGTAAACCTAAAGCTAAAACTGACCAAACCCAGGGATAAACCAAGATTAAACCTGGACCAAACTGAGGACCAAATGTAAAGTCTAGAACTAAATCAGGGCTCAACCAGGACTAACTAAGGTCAAAACATGGACTAAATGAAGGAATGAACTTGGAAAAAACAGGACTGAACCCTCGACGCATGACCCAGTTTACCATTAAATGAACTGAACTCTGGTATAATTAAAACACAGTGGTCAGGTGAGGCACGTGAATGAGCTACCAGACCAATTCATGTTTGTGAAGACTTTAGAGGTGGTTTAACCTTTCTCAAGAGGTACTTTGAGGAGAGTTATGTCTTTACGTAATATCTGGGGAAAGGTGCCTGAAAACAAATAGATTTTGGAAAAGGAAACCTCCAAAGCCTCAGCCGGGAGCAGAGGCCAGTGGGGGCTGTAGAGGCAGGGAACCCACACTGGTCCCATCATGTCATAATTCAGTTTTTAAACTCCGGCAGGAAAGGGGCTCGGACCAGCTCGTCAAACTCTATGAGGAAGATACAATGGAGTCACTGGAGGTTTTCAGCATCAAGTATTCTTTACAGCTCTCCCATTTCTTTTATTTTCTATAAAAGTTAGCATTTGCTTACACAACCCAGACCAAAAGGGTTATATGTCTATACACCTTTACCTCAAGCTCTTCAACCTGCAATAAATGCAACCTTGAAATTGGTACATATGCACACATTTTATGAAATGTGTTGAGATACCAAAATACTGGATTGATGTAAAAGATGAAATAATGTCACAGCTGGGATTTGATCTGGGGTTGTCATTATCTCTTGACTGCCATAGTGGACAAAGCAAGAAGAAAACATAATGCCAAACTGAGTGAGAACCTCACTGTGTGGAAAACAATCTCCAGATTGTGGATCTCCAGAGACAGTCTAACACCCTTCATGACAACATGGAGGGGTTCATGGACTTATTGCTTCAGGTTCTGGACAGGATGCAGTCTGTGAGAACATGATTCTATACAGTCTTTATTAGTCTGTGTAGTGATGAGTGTTTATTTTATTTATTAATTTTATAGTATTGCCTGCTGTTTGAGTGTTGTTGATGTTCATATTGAAAAAAGGAGACTGTAATTTGAATAACACAAGACAAAAATCTTGGTTTTAGTTGTATTTACTTAGTTTACAACAAAGTTATCTTTTATTTGAAATCTGATGACCCAAGTTTTATGGCAGCGCTGAGGTGTGATGTTTCTTCAGAGGCCTCTTCTTCAGTGACTGTGGCTCAGTTTAAACAGCCTTTGAAGAAGTCAATGGGAGAAACTCTGCGACAGTCAGGACTGGCCATCCTCAAGACGCTGAGGACAGAAAATAGGTGTCTTTAACAGGATATAGACAATTTTAGCCGTGATTTCACATAGACAGGTACATAATTACTAACTCTTGGAACAAGTGATGCAAAGTGATATAACATGCGAAACACCAACACAAAAAACAAAAGAAAAAACATGTCGCTTCACAGCTCCTGCAGGGGGCACTATGAGGCCCTCCAACTGACTGTTTGGTTTGGAGCAGTAAATCCTCTGTGTAAGCCAGGGCAGTAGGGCTCATGTCATTCAAAAAATCAATTCCATCAGTTTAGTTCCAAAGAAAGAGCTGCATCAAGATATGCATATGAACCTGATACAAACTGAAGCTCTGCTGGTAACAACAGCATGGAGCTAAATCCATATAAACCCACATTAAAGTATAAAACTATATCTCCACCACAGAGAGATTCAGAGCAATGAAAACTGTGATTCTTAAATTGTGAACTGGTATTTGTCAAAACAATAAAGAGCCTGAGGGATTGGGGCAGCAGTATCCATGTAATTATATAATATAACAGCTGCAGTTTGTGGCGTTCACCTCCTTGCTGCTCACAACATTTGCATTCTATTTATTTTTATAATTTCTATTATATGCTGATTCGAGACTGATTCAACTATTGTCTAAACACTTTCCAAGCCTGAACGACCTTCAAGAAAGGAGGTTGAAACTTTGAAGGTAAGTGTGAACTTTTTTATCTGTTGAGTAAGTCCAATATAAACTATAAACTGTTTACCTCCTACTAGTGATGTAGAATAGTCTTGAGGCTGGTCTTGAGACTAGTTTGTAAAGGTCTCGATCCCTAATAGTCTTGGTCTTGTCTGGGTCTCAAACTCATGTTACTTGCTGTTGTCTCGGTTCTTGGGACTGAATGCGAACTTTCATTTTATATGTAATTAAAATTGCACTCTAACTCTGCCTCCTTCACCAAACTTCAATGAGTCTGGACTTGGTCTAAGACAGGACTAACTCTTCAACTGTTTACATTTTTTGTCTGTTTGCGTGTATCTATTATAATGGATTGTACTCTGGTTCTGGTCTTGATTTGGTCTTTTTTATAAACCCTTTATAAACTGTCCTATGTTAGAAAGTGGAACATATGCTATAATAAAGCAGTGCATGAACTTACATCTCGTAAACCTTCTTGATGCAGAGCGTGTCCACTGTAACTTTATCGTTGATGACACCTTTGGAGAAAAACAGGTTGTAAAGAATGAATTTATTATGATTGTACATTATCACACATTGCAAAAAATTGTAGGAACAGTTATAAAACAAACTGGTTACACTAAAACAAATAAAACAACCCAGGTATAGTGACTAAAGAAAAGACAAAGTGGTGCGTGGGCAGGTGACAGGTCTGACAGCAAGAGAGAGAGAGATAGATAGAGAGAGACGGCTGGAGGCGGGGTCTTAAATAGGCACAACAGCTCCACCTGCACATGGACACAGGCAAATGAAATACACCACACCAAGACCACTGGGAGGAAGGGGTCGTGACAACGGCTGCAGCATATTCTCTAACCTTCTGAATCCAATTACAGAAAATGCCTGTATAATAAAGTTTCTGTAGCTCTCTCTGCTCTGTTACACGGCAATATCAAGACGCACAATATTGCAATACACCGTTATATCCCTAATAAATAACCCTAAAACTTACCAATGCAGTCTCTGAGGTTAACACCCGCCATGATCCCTCCGTATCCGTTCATCTCCTCGCTGCTGTCAGACTCATCAGACTCTTCAGAGCTGTGCTTCTGAAAGTGGTGGGCTCCACGTTTACGTCTGGCGCCTGCGGTGGAGATCGGCGGGGAGGGGGTGGTGTTGGTGCCCGGTGGGTTAATGGATGTTGGGTTTGCAGCCATCACTGGGGCCATGAATGGTGAGTTGGCAATTCTCTCCACTTCACAGATGACTGCAGGAAGGAAAAAAAGAGGCATAAATGTGGCTCACAGATTTATTTTGAAGGTCTCCTGATCAGCTTTTAAGGAAAATGC
Organism: Rhyacichthys aspro; assembly: GCA_036850595.1. Classification (NCBI taxonomy): domain Eukaryota; kingdom Metazoa; phylum Chordata; class Actinopteri; order Gobiiformes; family Rhyacichthyidae; genus Rhyacichthys; species Rhyacichthys aspro. The sequence continues at coordinate 21,725,042 of CM072148.1, forward strand.
TTTATAAAGATTGTATTTAATAGGATATTACACAAACAGGAAACAGGTTGGTAGAGAGGGGAGTGGGTAAATGATCTGTGCAGGAATTGAACCCAGGTCTCTCAGGTATATGGTGTGCGATCTACCAGGTGAGCCACCAAGACACCGCTAGGGGAAATGCTTTTGTTCGTGAAAAGATCCCTGTCATTCCCCAATTTGGAGTCACTCATGCTAGTGTCTTAACTCGCCAATATTATGTATTTTTTTTAAATCACAACAAATAGTTTGACATGTTCCTTTATATTTTGTAGCCTTTGTCGACTAATACTGACAATCAAACTATGTAACACAGCTGTAAAAAGTTTATCTTTTTGAATCATCAAACAAAACAAAAATCAGTTTAAAAAAAAAAAGTATGTTGAATTCCTTTTTGATTGTATACTGTTTATGGATTGTTTCTTGTAATGTAAGCATGTGTTTCCAAAGACATTGTGCCAATATATTCTGCATCTGCTCAAATTTTGACACTGAACCTGGGACGATCTTTTGGGAAGATAGTCATTCTCTCAGATCCTGAAATGGACCAGGATTTTTCAGATTTTGTGACATCACAGGTTTCTCCAGCCCAGACCTCAACTTTATTATTCCATATTTGAACAAAATCGGCCACTGAGACAAGAGCTTAGACCAGTGCTAGAAGCTCTTTTACCATGATGTGACTCTCACCTATTGCCAAACTCTTGATTCGTTCTTTCATCATTTGCTTCACGCCGATGGCCATGAGCTGGCTTTTAAGCTCACAGCGGGACACAGTGACGCCTTCAGAAAAACTGGGCACCAACACGGCCAGAGCCAACACCAGCAGTGGGGCGTGATTCATCTTCTACTAACAGACAAACAGGAAATAAAACACCAAGGTTAAAATGAGCTCATTCAAAAATGTATTACAAACTATTACTTGTTTATACACCTTTTATTTAACACCCCCACTTCCAAGTCTCTGTGCACACCCACTGAAAACCACAGCCGAAAGTAAAACACTGACAAACACTGTTATCTTTACCTTTGGTTCATGCTATATTCTTTTCTTATGATTAATTATGGCTGATGACAACATGTACACAAATAATAAAGATTAAAATTTGCTCTGACTATTTTCCTTTATTTGTCTCGCCAATGTCATAATTTTTGTCACATCTGCATTTAAAAAAACAAAAAACAAAACTCTATTCATTAAACTGGATTTGAAATGATTATATACATTTGTCCTTAAAATTGACTGTTCAGTATATAATGTGATTATACATTTTTCAATTAATTCACAGTTAATGTGCCTTTAGTGTGGCCCCATCTTTTGGCTATGGCCCCAAAAGTCTTCATAAACACCTCTGTTCAAATCAGTTACTCCATTATCATTACTTTTTTTTTAATTAAAAATGACAAGAAAAATCTATTTAAAGTGAACTTGTTTTCAATAACATTCTGAAAATATAACAAAAAAGTGAATGAATCTAATAAAGTGATATAAAATAGTGCAGATATTTCTCACCAGTTTGTTCTTGTTCCTCTTGCTTCAGGAGTAAAGCCTGCTCTCATCAGGTTCACGCTGTATTTATACTCAACTTGACCAAAACCAGTCTTTGTGTGAATCCAGACTGGCCCTTGTCCAAAGAAGAGGTGACTCAGCATTTTTGTTTTGTTTTGGTTTGTTTGTAAAATCATCTCTGAAGACGACACGCACCACAGATAATCTGTGAGAAATAAATGCTTGGAAAAATAAACACTATTTTAAAAAAACAATGAGATGAAGAGATTTCTAGATTCAATTTTATTATCAAGGAGTGCATATTTTATGGCTTTATTCCTGTAACATGTTCAAAATCTACTCTAATCTTTTTTAATTTACACTTTTGAATTGAATAAACATCTGTAGTGGCAATACATTCAAACAGGTTCACGTTTTAGAAGGTGTGTAGTTTCTGATTTTAAAAGTGCAGATTACATCCCAACACAATTCCTCTCTTAGAGCTTGTAGCCATTACTTGCCCAAACTCAATGTGTACCACATACATGAGAGACCTAGGTTTGATTCCGGCTCGGGTCTTTTGCCCAGTGTTGTTTCCCTCTCTCTCACCCTGTTTCCTGTCTACTGTCTACTATCAAATAAAGTGGGAAAAAAACAAAAAACAAACAATTCAGAGCCTCAACTCATTAAAATAAATTATTATTATTATTATTATTATTATTATTATTATTATAAACACAACTAATGTAATGGTGAAGTTTAAAAATATTTCTATAGTAACAGTAAATACCTGTAAAAGCAAAAATAAAAATGTAGTAAATACACTGAAAAAAGTATTATAGTTACAATATGTAGAAAATACACAATATAACATATATTAAAATGTACCATTAAAGAAAAATGAATCAGAAATTACCATAATATCACTCACCAGTTATTAAAGTGTTTATATAGAAAACAATGGTGGCTATTCATGAAACGTAACTGCTCACAAATTTTAAGTTTTTTTTATTTTATATTACATGGTTATTTTAACCATTTTATATTATATGATTATTTTAAACAATTATGCATTCTTTTATTGCTGTTTAAGCTCGACTGTAAGGCTTTTATTGTTTGATTTTTTGCATTGAGTTTTGACAATAATAACCTGCCATTAAATCAAAATTCAATAAAAACTGATATTACTGCATCAAACTGAGCTGAAAGTGGACAATGGTTATGTCTGTGGGAAATAACATTTGCAATGGAGTCATATAACCTCCATTATAATCAGATTATGTGATGACAATGAATAAAAGCCTTACAAAAATAAACTGGGATGACCTTTAGTTGAGAAGAATGATCATGGTTGTGTATAAAGGTAATAGGAGCCTGTCATAAGTCTAATGTTATTGTCTGTTTGTGTGAAGGCTTTTGCTGTGTCACTGTCCCAACACCCACCTGAGCATTTCTCAGGAGTGTGCAGGCCCAAAACCCAAGGAAACGTCCCAAAAGAACAGGTTTCTTTTTTGTGAATGAAGTTACATTCCAGGAAAAATGCTGAGACTGGTTTCAGAAAGGCTAAAGTGACAAAGGTGAGACACAAAAGGCTCAAGGTCTACGTGCAGCGCTCAGTGAAAACAGATCTGGGGTCAAGACTGGCTACATTTAGTAAAATTGTAAAAGTGAGGGAAGGACATAATCTGAAGAGGATTGTGTTTCCACTGAGCTGTGAGGACAGTCACGACCACAACAGAGAACTTTGATGCGTTGTCATAAGTAAGATTAAGAACTCAGTAAAACACATTTTGTTTTATGATGTGGGAGGCTGGACATACATTCGTATACTGCTGCAACAGAGGAAGATTGTTTTGTGTTTTGCCCAGCTTTATAAACTTAAAAAATCCAGAGAGCTGCAGCAGTTTACTTTATGTTAAAGCCCTGGCTACACATATACAGGTATTTTTTTAAACGCATACTTTTACTATTACTATGCATTTGTGCCTCTCGTCCACACGGAAATGTTTTCACTCCACAAAAGGGATATTTTTTAAAACAGCTTTCAAAGTGACGATTTAAAAACAGCAGAGACATGTAGACTAACCAACCAAACAGAGCTTTTAATAACCGTACTGATGTTACAGCTGTTGATGTGTGTATTGAGCATGTGTGTATCCATGGTAACAACCACAATAAACAGAAAACCCCTTTTTCTGCTTTTATTTTAAAGAAACATCTTTCACTTTTGGCATCAGACTCAGCATCGCTGATACTTTCAGAGTATCATCAAGAGTTTTCCACTGCCGAAGCAAAACAAACTCATTCATGAGTTCCTCTTCACGTTCATGTGTTTTCTGTTGTGTTTATAGCCATTGTGTGGTGAAAAGAACATTGCATTTGTATTGGAGCCGTGTGAAAAAAATCCAGTCTTAGACCAAGTTCATCTCAAATACTACACTATTACTAGAATGTTACCTTTTTAACACAAAGTGAGAGAGATACACGATGCCAACTCTTAACCTGAGGCAGGTCCTTTAAATGAAAACCTGGAGGTGACTGGATGAACCACCTTGTCATCAAAAATAACACTCATAAATTTCAGTGCTGCAGTGAATAAAATCATAACGAATATCAGCAGAATAAGATGAATTTTAGTCCATTTTTAAACTCACAGATCTCACGAGAATCCAGCTACTGGACAAAGTAAGGGTATAAACACTTTGCTCATGAAATAAACACTTTATATTACTGACCAGTAAAAATTTTGTTTTATTAAAGATTTTTTTAAAAAGTTTTTTTTTTTAGGATTGGAGGGGGGGTTGGGGGAAATAAAGCGGGTTGGGAAAAAAAGAACCTTTGGGGGGGAAAGAAGGGGGGAAGGGGTGAAAAAAAAAGGGAAAAAGTTTATATAAGTTTTTAAAAAAATTGAAAATTAGAAATTTTTTTTAATTTTTTACTTTTGGCAGACAAACCTTGGACCAGTTTTATTTGTATAATAAAAGAAAAGCAGGAGAGGTCCCTCTGCTGCTGTGGGGGCTGAGTGGAGTCTGAGACAGGGACAAACAAAGACTTCCTAAATAAAAAGGCATTGCATTCTCTGTCCACATTTTATAGACACATGCAGAACTTGTGACATAAAATAGAGTTTCCAAAAGCAGTTTGAAAGGAAGCTGAGAATGATCTTTTTCTACTTTTACTGTGACAGTATACGACTATACCACCATCCTCTCCCATCACTACACACCAGGAATTACTCAGTTGAGTTTAAAGCAACACACCTACATTTTAAAAGATTACTACACAATCACTCTATATCTCACGTACAAACAACAAGTCACCACTGTTTTTCCCTCTCAGCCTAGACTACACTGATTGTACTCTCGTTGTGAATCCTCAGGGACATCACGTTCTGGTCAAACCAGTTCCTCAGTCTTTGTGTGGACTTAAACCTGTTTGACACATGTAGCTTTATTGTTTTCTTTTTTTGGCAGTGAAACCTTTTGTGTTTCTCTGCACGTAAATGGTATCAGATTTCAGAAAAAGGGAATAAATCAAAGACGGACCAGGACAAAAGAGTCACTTGTCCGTTGGGTTTCATGTTAGTAAAAGAGTGGCTTAATATTTTGTAAATGGGGTAATTTATTACCTACAATTCAGTAAATCTCAAAGAAAGCTATTGCTGTTAAAGAGTATTTATTGTTTAATTCACTTGTAACTGTTAGCTGACCATGACAGCCATGTTCTCCACCGATTCCTGTCCGATGGGTACTCTTCGCCGTTGTTGCAATCATCGAAGAAGACGTCTGTGGTTTTTCTGGACTTACATGTGCTTCTGGCTTTTCTAAACACCCTGAAATACACAAATACATATCACTGATAAAGGTATGAGTGACAGCAGATGCACTGGAAGATAAAATGTGCGATAAAATGCTATATGTTTTTGGTAGCACTTATATGATAATGTTACTTTCTGGTCAGTCACAACTTGAACTGGAACAATTCAGTTGCAATAGGACTTTACAGATATTGTGATGTCACCCATGGCTTCAGCCCAGACCTCAAGATCATTGGTCCATGTTCCCTCGGGCAAAAAAAGAACCAGGGTACCGAGGTAGAACCAGGGCTGTGCAGTGGGTCAACTTTAACAATGGATGAACAGAGAGGTACCACTGACCAAATAGAGGACACCATGTTTTGGGGAGGGGTTTAAAGAGACAGACATTAAAACAAAACATCGAACATATAAAAACCTAAAGTTCGTTGTTAAATCACCTTCAGTTTTTAAATCCTCTTAAAACACACCTTTTCTCTTTGACATTAAATCAAATTGAGAATTTTACCACATATTCTACCACTTTATCTTTTGAACATTTAAACATGTTTTACATTTCTTTTGTTTCATGTTTTTTCTTAAGGTTGTTGAACAGCAGTGCTCTACAAACAAAATTTGCCTGATAAAAATTTAGACTTGAAATGTTTTTTGTTTGAATCACACCAAATTGTCAGATGTGAAACTCCAGCAGACCATGGTCCAGACCAAACATCTATGCTTTGGTCTCAGAAGAGCGAACAGAGGGAGGAAAAGGTGGAAACAGATATTAGTCAGGATTAAATATACATAAGACTAAAATGATGTTTTATGTTTTGTATGTCTCTATTTTTCTCTCTTCTCTGCTGCAGATGTCCTCTGTGCTGCTGACTATTTCCTAATGATCGTTTTAGTGATTTAAAACTTGTCTTCATCACTTTCAGCTGGTTGTATTAATTCTATACTAATAATAACATGTCCGTATATGCCCTATTCCAATCTGATTCTTGTATTTCTCCAGTTCAAATGTAAAGCCTCTGAAGGGACACATTCACCACATCAAACGCCGTGAACAGGAGACATGACGACAGTGAACAGAGAATCAGGGAAAATCACGTGGTCCACTTTTAAAAACTCCTGTGCAAAACCAAAAGTTATGAACCAAACAAATATCGTGAACAATTTGTGAGTTCTCAATGTGGACTTTCAGGTGAGAAAACCCCCTAAGCGTAAAAAGCTAAACATGTAATTGTGTGTATGTGTGAACTTACTCCCAGAAGCGTCCACTCATCACAAAGCACTCGACGTCGTCTGAAATGTCATTGTCGCTGAACGCTAAAGAGAAACACACGTCAAAAACACTCCCGCTCATCATCCCACATAAACAATAAGTTTAAAAAAGTCTTACCATAGCAGTCTGCGAGGCATTTATTCTCCGAGGCATGGTAACCGGACTCACAGAACACTCTGTCCGACAGCTGAAAGATCCCGTAGAACCCGACGGACCAGACTTGAATGTTTGCACGCTTTCCACGTTTCAATGTGACCTCCATTTCTTCATCTTTAATTTCCGAGGCTTCACGTTTGCGTCTGGCCACTACGGAGGAATTAGAAGTGTCATTTGCATTGGTAGGAAGTGTGGTATCAGGGGAGATGTGTTGTGAAGTGTGAGATGGTTCTTTGGTGGTCGTTGGAGAAGTTGGAGCAGTCGTGGTGTTTGTAGTTGTAGTTGTTTGTGCAGGTGTTGTCGTGGTTGTTGGTATAGTTGGTGTTGTTGGGGTCTCTATGGTCTGTTCTTCGGGAAGGGTTGGAATCGGGTTGCTGGTTTCGGAGCCGCTCGATGTCGGAGATGTTGTTGTTTCGTCCAGTACCACGGTCTCTTTGTGAAATTCACGCACAAAGTTGGTGTCTAGATACGAAAACCTCTCCACTTCACAGATGACTGGAAAAAGAGGAAATAGTGTGACTGTCCTTTCTATAACACATCTATATCTATATAGAGTAAACAGGCAGGAAACAGGGTGAGAGAGAGGGGAATGCAACACGGCAAATGACCCGCACCAGAATCGAACCCGGGTCTCCCGAGTGACCCTCCTCGCAGTGGGCTACTGCTCATTGCTCACACTGTGTCCTTCATTTTTCTCTCACTATTGTTGATTAGTTCAATGATTGTAGGTCCCAGTTGGATTGGTCCCAGTTACATTATATTTTAATAGGGATACCTTTTGCTATTTAAAGTTTAGGAGCAGTATGTCTTTGATAAATGTGTAGAAATGAAAGAAAAGAAACATTTTTGGAGCTAGACACACACTCTCTTAAACGGCGACAACACATTTTTGGAGTCACTCTGCTGCTGGCATTTCTAATGTTAATGTTGCCATTCACAACGGAACTGTATTAAATGCTTTTTCTCTTTTATTTCTTGATTATTTTATTGCTTCAAAGCTAAAGTTGGTCCAATTAAATGAGTATGTTAGCACTCCAGCCTCACAGCAGGAAGGCTGTGGGTTGTCTCCAGGTCCATCTTCCTCCCACCTTCCAAAGACACATATGTGAAGGCGATTTGGTGAATCTAACATTGCCCCTAATAAATGAATGTATGGAATGAATGTCTGTGTCAGCTGCTGGGATAGGCTCCGGTCACCCACGACCCCAAACAGGACTTAACCAAAGAAGATGAATGAATCTTAAGGCAACTGTAACTTTTCAGCACATAGACCCAATAAAGGATTAAAGGAGACAAATGTTGCTGCATATGGGAATGTTGAATCATCTCTTAAAACAAATATCACAAATTGTTATATAAATTTGTTGACATGACTTGGTTCTGGTAAGAGACATGTTCTTAAGGTTAAAAGGGACATTTGTTTTTAAAGGGTTATCCTTCCTGTTTAGGCTCTATTTTTTTATATAACATGTTGAGAACATATTATACAGTGTGTCATTTATTAAAATTGTCCACTTTAAGCATCAACGATGGGTGTGTGGCAGGTAACTGGGTAATTCTCTCACCTCTGGCCAGAACCCTGTCCCTGATCCTCTGCAGTCGTTGGGGCAGCTGCACTACTCCTCCGAGCTGGTCCCTGAGCTCACAGCGGGACATGATACGGCCCTCAGACAAACTAAACATGGCCAAAACCAGGACCAGGAGGGGACCCATACTCATCTTCTACTGAGAGAAAAGAGTATAAATATTGTACAGGTTATTGTCATCATAGAAAATGTATCTACAGCTATAACTAAGAATTAGGAATAAAAAGGAGGTTTTCTAACCAGGTTTGAGTGGGATCCAGTCTCTCTCAGAAGTGGAGTCTGCTCTGACGATCTTCTCTCAGTATTTATAGACCACAGACCAAACCTGTGAGTCAACTGTTTGTTTTAGCCCTTTATCCTGAAAACGGAAACTACACCTGACATTTCAACAGCATCCTTTTGCAACACACGCAAGACAAAAGATCACTGACAGAGACATGTTTGGATGAAAAAGTGTATGTGTTTCATTCCTGATCACATTTTATAGAATGTAATAACCACTACAGGTTCTTTTAAATGAAGCTGAACACTTTATTTTCAACCCACACCATTTCGCTCAGTTGTGACAAAAACAGTCTGTGAGATTGTTTGTTTCAGTCAGACAGTGTGCAACCTAAAACCACAGATCTAAAGCTACAATGTATGATTTTGCCACAAAATATGAATGGCTCATTGCTCAGAGTGAGAGAGTCTCTAAGAACACTTCTTGAAACAAGTCTCAAAGAGATTTTTTCCTTGTTTCCACTGGAGCGGTGTGGTTTGGGTTATTACAGGTTAGTTTCCACCAAAAGTAGTCTGAAGTGTCTCCGAAAAATGGGAGGTTCAACTATGGGGACTCTGGTCAAGAATCCTCACTTGACACAAAACAAAAGGCAAAGGCCAGATATGTATTTTCAAATTATTAGTGACAGTGGAAACACAGGCCTCTTCAGGAGAAATTCAAACAAA
>CM072148.1:21734345-21759965 GCA_036850595.1 Rhyacichthys aspro
CGTGAAGCAAATGATGAAAGAACGAATCAAGAGTTTGGCAATAGGTGAGAGTCACATCATGGTAAAAGAGCTTCTAGCACTGGTCTAAGCTCTTGTCTCAGTGGCCGATTTTGTTCAAATATGGAATAATAAAGTTGAGGTCTGGGCTGGAGAAACCTGTAATGTCACAAAATCTGAAAAATCCTGGTCCATTTCAGGATCTGAGAGAATGACTATCTTCCCAAAAGATCGTCCCAGGTTCACAGTGTCAAAATTTGAGCAGATGCAGAATATATTGGAACAGTGTCTTTGGAAACACATGCTTACATTACAAGAAACAATCCATAAACAGTATACAATCAAAAAGGAATTCAACATACTTTTATAAAAAACCTGATTTTTGTTTTGTTTGATGATTCAATCTTTTATGCAGTTCTTTTTTAAAAGATAAACTTTTTACAGCTGTGTTACAAAGTTTGATTGTCAGTATTAGTCGACAAAGGCTACAAAATATAAAGGAACATGTCAAACTATTTGTTGTGATTTAAAAAAAATACATAATATTGGCGAGTTAAGACACTAGCATGAGTGACTCCAAATTGGGGAATGACAGGGATCTTTTCACGAACAAAAGCATTTCCCCTAGCGGTGTCTTGGTGGCTCACCTGGTAGATCGCACACCATATACCTGAGAGACCTGGGTTCAATTCCTGCACAGATCATTTACCCACTCCCCTCTCTACCAACCTGTTTCCTGTTTGTGTAATATCCTATTAAATACAATCTTTATAAAGCATTTTCCTTAAAAGCTGATCAGGACACCTTCAAAATAAATCTGTGAGCCACATTTATGCCTCTTTTTTCCTTCCTGCAGTCATCTGTGAAGTGGAGAGAATTGCCAACTCACCATTCATGGCCCCAGTGATGGCTGCAAACCCAACATCCATTAACCCACCGGGCACCAACACCACCCCTCCGCCGATCTCCACCAGGCGCCAGACGTAAACGTGGAGCCCACCACTTTCAGAAGCACAGCTCTGAAGAGTCTGATGAGTCTGACAGCAGCGAGGAGATGAACGTATACGGAGGGATCATGGCGGGTGTTAACCTCAGAGACTGCATTGGTAAGTTTTAGGGTTATTTATTAGGGATATAACGGTGTATTGCAATATTGTGCGTCTTGATATTGCCGTGTAACAGAGCAGAGAGAGCTACAGAAACTTTATTATACAGGCATTTTCTGTAATTGGATTCAGAAGGTTAGAGAATATGCTGCAGCCGTTGTCACGACCCCTTCCTCCCAGTGGTCTTGGTGTGGTGTATTTCATTTGCCTGTGTCCATGTGCAGGTGGAGCTGTTGTGCCTATTTAAGACCCCGCCTCCAGCCGTCTCTCTCTATCTATCTCTCTCTCTCTTGCTGTCAGACCTGTCACCTGCCCACGCACCACTTTGTCTTTTCTTTAGTCACTATACCTGGGTTGTTTTATTTGTTTTAGTGTAACCAGTTTGTTTTATAACTGTTCCTACAATTTTTTGCAATGTGTGATAATGTACAATCATAATAAATTCATTCTTTACAACCTGTTTTTCTCCAAAGGTGTCATCAACGATAAAGTTACAGTGGACACGCTCTGCATCAAGAAGGTTTACGAGATGTAAGTTCATGCACTGCTTTATTATAGCATATGTTCCACTTTCTAACATAGGACAGTTTATAAAGGGTTTATAAAAAAGACCAAATCAAGACCAGAACCAGAGTACAATCCATTATAATAGATACACGCAAACAGACAAAAACTGTTAACAGTTCAAGAGTTAGTCCTGTCTTAGACCAAGTCCAGACTCATTGAAGTTTGGTGAAGGAGGCAGAGTTAGAGTGCAATTTTAATTACATATAAAATGAAAGTTCGCATTCAGTCCCAAGAACCGAGACAACAGCAAGTAACATGAGTTTGAGACCCAGACAAGACCAAGACTATTAGGGATCCAGACCTTTACAAACTAGTCTCAAGACCAGCCTCAAGACTATTCTACATCACTAGTAGGAGGTAAACAGTTTATAGTTTATATTGGACTTACTCAACAGATAAAAAAGTTCACACTTACCTTCAAAGTTTCAACCTCCTTTCTTGAAGGTCGTTCAGGCTTGGAAAGTGTTTAGACAATAGTTGAATCAGTCTCGAATCAGCATATAATAGAAATTATAAAAATAAATAGAATGCAAATGTTGTGAGCAGCAAGGAGGTGAACGCCTCAAACTGCAGCTGTTATATTATATAATTACATGGATACTGCTGCCCCAATCCCTCAGGCTCTTTATTGTTTTGACAAATACCAGTTCACAATTTAAGAATCACAGTTTTCATTGCTCTGAATCTCTCCTTGCTGGAGATATAGTTTTATACTTTAATGTGGGTTAAACTGATGGAGTTGATTTTTTGAATGACTGGCTTACACAGAGGATTTACTGCTCCAAACCAAACAGTCAGTTGGAGGGCCTCATAGTGCCCCCTGCAGGAGCTGTGAAGCGACATGTTTTTTCTTTTGTTTTTTGTGTTGGTGTTTCGCATGTTATATCACTTTGCATCACTTGTTCCAAGAGTTACAAATTATGTACCTGTCTATGTGAAATCACGGCTAAAATTGTCTATATCCTGTTAAAGACACCTATTTTCTGTCCTCAGCGTCTTGAGGATGGCCAGTCCTGACTGTCGCAGAGTTTCTCCCATTGACTTCTTCAAAGGCTGTTTAAACTGAGCCACAGTCACTGAAGAAGAGGCCTCTGAAGAAACATCAGACCTCAGCGCTGCCACAAAACTTGGGTCATCAGATTTCAAATAAAAGATAACTTTGTTGTAAACTAAGTAAATACAACTAAAACCAAGATTTTTGTCTTGTGTTATTCAAATTACAGTCTCCTTTTTTCAATATGAACATCAACAACACTCAAACAGCAGGCAATACTATAAAATTAATAAATAAAATAAACACCACAATCAACTACAACAGACTAATAAAGACTGTATAGAATCATGTTCTCACAGACTGCATCCTGTCCAGAACCTGAAGCAATAAGTCCATGAACCCCTCCATGTTGTCATGAAGGGTGTTAGACTGTCTCTGGAGATCCACAATCTGGAGATTGTTTTCCACACAGTGAGGTTCTCACTCAGTTTGGCATTATGTTTGCTTCTTGCTTTGTCCACTATGGCAGTCAAGAGATAATGACAACCCCAGATCAAATCCCATCTGTGACATTATTTCATCTTTTACATCAATCCAGTATTTTGGTATCTCAACACATTTCATAAAATGTGTGCATATGTACCAATTTCAAGGTTGCATTTATTGCAGGTTGAAGAGCTTGAGGTAAAGGTGTATAGACATATAACCCTTTTGGTCTGGGTTGTGTAAGCAAATGCTAACTTTTATAGAAAATAAAAGAAATGGGAGAGCTGTAAAGAATACTTGATGCTGAAAACCTCCAGTGACTCCATTGTATCTTCCTCATAGAGTTTGACGAGCTGGTCCGGCCCCTTTCCTGCCGGAGTTTAAAAACTGAATTATGACATGATGGGACCAGTGTGGGTTCCCTGCCTCTACAGCCCCCACTGGCCTCTGCTCCCGGCTGAGGCTTTGGAGGTTTCCTTTTCCAAAATCTATTTTTTTTCAGGACCCTTTCCCCAGATATTACGTAAAGACATAACTCTCCTCAAAGTACCTCTTGAGAAAGGTTAAACCACCTTTAAAGTCTTCACAAACATGAATTGGTCTGGTAGCTCATTCACGTGCCTCACCTGACCACTGTGTTTTAATTATACCAGAGTTCAGTTCATTTAATGGTAAACTGGGTCATGCGTCGAGGGTTCAGTCCTGTTTTTTCCAAGTTCATTCCTTCGTTTAGTCCATGTTTTGACCTTAGTTAGTCCTGGTTGAGCCCTGATTTAGTTCTAGACTTTACATTTAGTCTTCAGTTTGGTCCAGGTTTAATCTTGGTTTATCCCTGGGTTTGGTCAGTTTTAGCTTTAGGTTTGCTCTTAATTTGGCCCTGGTTTAGTCTTGAGTTTAGCCCCGGTTTAGTACTTCAGTCTGCACAAAGTCCTGGTTTAGATCGGTGGTTGGGTGTTTCTGTCACCACACCACAGCTAACAGTCTCTCAAAATAGTCCCGCCCCAGTCACATGACCAAAGGTGCTCAGTGAGAATAAACTGATCTTGAAGTTGGGGTTTGTAGTTTTTAGTGACATCTGGTGCTAATATTTTTATTGCAGGGATTTAACAGTCAATTTAACAGTCAGCTTTGTTGTGAAGATAGACACATGCAAAGAGTGATATTTTATATGCTACTGAAAACATAGATATACTGCCCCCTTAACTCAAACTCACACACACTAAAGTCATGGGCAGTTTTGAAAAAAGAGACATCTCATAGAAGACATGACAGTAATAAGGCATATATCTGTATGCCTCTGATATGTGAAATATTGAAATAATGGCTGAGAATAAGGGCCCCTCTCTGTGGGAAAAATGGCTACGTATATAACCTATTAAACATTTCATGTGTTAATGCAAACAAGATTTCTGTGGGAGTTTTAACTTTTACAATAATTTCATTTAAAACAAAGACCCAACACTCATTCTATCAGTGATATGTATTGTATATATTGAGTTTTCTGTGTTCTGTTTTCTGTGTACTGTCCATTTCAATCACTCGGTTTATAACAGACTCTGAAGCTGATATAAGCAGCAAGACAATCACTGTTTATATTCAGTCACAACAGTATTTGTTCTCAGATCAGAGCTGCCAGTGTCTAATATCAGTCTCTCTGCGTTTACAGCCGTGTTGTTGAGAGACTTTGTGGTTCTTTTACCGTTGTTTTACTGTCGTTCACTTGGATCATTGTTTCTTTTGGAGCAGATTTAACAACACCTCGTGTGGGACAGGGTTCAACTGTCTCAAATATAATGTGTGTTTTACAGTGTAGTTCAGATTATTGTTCTTTATCAGAGTTGACAAACAGCACATGGCACATATTGGATAGTTAAAGAAATGCCAGCAAACAGCAGAATAATGACTCACAATGTTTAACTGTATGAGTGCTCAGGGTTACGTTGGATTCACAACAGGGTAATAAATATAACCCTGTTTATGCATTTATAATTCTCTGTGTAAACATATAATTGGACAGAAACAACATTTTTCACACATTTTTTTCACACACATTTGTTTCCTTGGAAGTGCTTTTTGCTTGATATAATTTAAAATCAAATTTTATTATTCACTCAGCATAATATAACTTTGCATTTCACAGTTTTCTTTTAAAAATGAAACTGCAATAGTTTTGTCCTTTGATTTTTAGCAAAACGTGTTGCAATGCTCTCTCTATAACTGGATACGGCCTTTGCCACGTCAGTTATTTCAACGAGTCTTTTTCAGAAAGAACAAAAAACACCTGAAGCAAAACTTTTCCCAAATGTCTGAATGTCTTGTCTTTACCTTTCTGTTTCTAGAGATTACATTTGCCGTGAAACTATTTCTGGAGGCATGATGGTATAAATGATCATCTAGAAAATGTATTTCAACCAAACATACTTTTACTTTAGTCAGTTCGTATCAGATTTTCTTCTCAGCTCTTGTTTCGTCTTGTTTTTGTTTCTTTGTTTGGCCTTATCCTGATACTGGCCTTATTTTTTCAACCAACGCCCAGTCTTTTGTATTACTGCCCCATTTAGTGATGTCAGGAGATAAGCAGCCTCTTCTTCTTCTCTGGTTTAGGTCCCACAGCGAGGCTTTTCAAACAAAACAATGTCTAACCTGGAAAAGAGAAAAGAACTTATCATTTTTCCCGTCAACCTCCTTCCAGCTGTGAAACATGAAGCCGATACATGACTTATTGAGAACGAACTGTTTTAGCTGAAGGCAGAAAAAGTCTCTGATTGGTTCCCACTGGTTGTGCTCGGTTCATATATGTTCAAAGTCACCGTTTTTTTTTCAGACAGCATTATTTGACGATGAAGCAGCTCACAGTGTTGGTCCTGGTCGCGCTGGTCGGCTGTTTGGTGGAGAGCAGAATATTCAACAAATGTGAGCTGAAGCAGGAACTGCTGAATCATCTTCAGAACCCTGGAGAAGTTACTTTGGAGAAGAGTAAGCAGAGATTTATTTATTTATAGATTTATTTTATTTAGGAAGTTACAAGATACAATGTAGGCTGTTATACTATAATAACACTACTGTTATAAGTAAATGAAGAGGGTAGAGTCAACATTTCAAATTAATTTTTTGCAATTTTCTTCCCACAATTTGTCTTGTCTCAATGCTCACATTACTCCCAAAGCTGCTTCTCAAAGTGCATTTGTTGAAAGTGCACAAAGGCTATTAAGTACACAAGGGTCAGCTGTTAAATAGAAGAGATGGAACAGTCCTAAACACGTCTATGTAACTTTTGTGACGATCAGAGCAAAGCCAAACAGAAAAAGAGCAAACACAATGTCAATGACAAAGTCAATGACAGAAGATAGTTGAAGAAATTTGTCTCACAGAAAGACAAGGCACGCAAACAACATTTAAACATTGATGTGACCATGGCAACAGGCACAACAGCTTCTCTGTATACACACCATCTTGTTCATTAAAGCAGTTTCATGTCACATCTCAGACTGTCCATTCAGAGCAGGAACTGTGGTGCATTCACCGTGAAGCCAACTTAAGAACTCCGCTAAAAGCAGCTGAATTTGACTATTTCACCAATACAATTTTAGTTGACCGAGACTGTGGACAACATTAATCCAAATCCAAATACTGTCTTCCTTCTCTCCAGTTATTTGCCATGTGTCCCAAACCTCAAACTTCGACACCAGTGTGGAAAGTGCCATGACTGTGGGAAATGAGCAGTGGACGACTTATGGCATTTTCCAGTTCAGCCACCATTTCTGCGACGGACAAAATCCAAAATTGAGCTTATGTGGGACGAGCTGCAGCAGTAAGTGATGTTTGCTTGTTCATGTTTTGTTTGTTTCTTTTTTTAATTAAACTGTCTTTGTTTTTGTTTTTTTTTCTTTTCCTCGTCAGACTTTCTCGATGATGACATTGCTGACGACATTCAGTGTTTGGAGCTCATCAAGAATGAGTTCCTGTGAGTTTTTTGTCTCAGATTCAAATGAGATCCTTTAAACGGGCATTGTGTAATATGTTTTAGAGTATAGTTGAACACAACATGTGTAGGACAGAAGAATATGTTCAGGAACATCTGTAAATACCAGCTCTGTTACTGAACCGGTGTCATTAAATCTGTTGTTTTTGTCCTAATGATTCCACAGCTCTGACCCGACCGGTGCCTCTCCCGTGCTCCAACAGATGTAAGGTTTAACACTAGACTTGTCATTTGAATATACTTTAGAACGATGATGATGAGTATGATGATGATGTCTGTTTTGTCTTCTTTTGCAGAATCACACAGCTGTTTACTCCATACTGTCATATGCAAAGTGGAAACCTGGCTGAATGCAACTAAACTGATGCAACTCTCCCTGAAAGGATTTTACCACCAGATTTTTATTCAAAAGAAAAAATAAAATAGTTGATAATGATTAATTTATTTGTGGTGTCCCTCATGCCAATATTTAAAAAGAGCCAGCATACTTACCTTACTGCTAGATGTTTCTTTGTATAATCATTACTGTGTATTGATTCATAATTCTGTCCCTAAGTTCAGTGTGTTTCCTAGAATCTGAACAAGCACATACTATAAATATTATCAACTTCTAACAATAAAAAATAACAATAAAGGTCAGAAGTGTAACCCTAACTCCTTCCAGTTTTAATGTTGTAGATGTGATTAGAGATCGAGGTAATGTCTGTGTAGGTTCTTGTCATCCAGGTAGTCATAATGCTATAAGGTTGAAAAGAAGGCATCTGGAGGTAATTTAGCTTTGTCCCTCATCCAAGGGACTTTGTCCATTTGAAAGTAGACTGGTCTGTGAGAGGAGTTGATATCCATGACAGGGAGTGGTTTAACCAAACCCAATGAGAGGCTGGAGGCAGTATCAGTCTTGTTAAGCAGGTGAATGGCCTGTGTTGGTGTTAGTGGGGGAGATGTTCCACAATTTGACACCTATTTACAGCTGTGTGTCAAAGCCTATCAACTTTAGAGAGAGTAAGTTAAGCAGAGGGAAAATGACTCCCCCATTTTCTCAAATTAATTAAATAAGTAAATGTCTCATCATGACTGGATTATTACAACCCTCCTTTTAAGAAAGCAACTATATTCACATAGGGAAGGTAGCATTTGCAATTTTACACTACTGTGACTCTTAATGACACTTTTGCACATTTTTATAATTTTCTTTTTGATCTGGTGATCATCATGGCTCTGTTACAGCTTATGACATGAATCTCTGCAAGACATATTTTTTTAATCTAATGTCAGTGACTCTAACATGTCTGTTATACACTACTGACCCTTTTTGCTCCCACTGGGGACGCTTGAGCAAAAAATGGACATGTAAAATACACATATATTTCTATTTTTTTCAGCTTTTATTCTGCATACATTTCTGTGTCAATACGGCAAAGCAAGAACAACATTGATTTCACTGAACGGAAATCAGTGTTGCTACTTTTTGACATATCAAAGACTCGCCAGCAATGATTTATTATTTAAAAAAAATATTCTAGCCTTTTTCTGTGCATGTACATTTTTGGCTTGAGTGTCCCCGGAGGGTAGTAAATTGTAGAGATCCACAAGGGTTAATATAAATAAATAATAAATAGTGCACTTACAATGATTTGGATGTGGTTTCGGAGACAGCCAGACAGTGTGTTGCTTAAAAAAAAATGCTACATACATACAATGTGTCACTAAATAGGAACTATTATTGTTGCAAGAATGAGAAAGGCCGGCTGAATTAACAATTACTTTATTGATTTTCTTTAAATCCAACAGAATCAACAATAAAATAAAAGTGAAATTCGCATTTACTGTCCAATCAGTGTCCAGTCATTCTCTCCACTTTGTTTTTGCTTCTAACAAAAAGGACTGATCATGTCACTATATATTAGCCAGTCACAACAATTATTATTTATTGTGGTTTAAGAAAGTGTTTTACACCCTTCAAATGCCATTAAAGTCCATTAAAACCAGACCAAACTTCACACATTTGGAAAGACTTGCTGTTTGATCATTTTTATTCTTTTCTGAGAAAGCTCTTTGTCGTCAGGCCTGACACCAGAGTTTGTTAAATTCTTTATGTATTTGCAGAGTGGCTCTTGTTTAAACTGTCAAGCTTTTGTCTCTTCCCACACTTTAATCCAGTCACAGAAAATGTCCCCCAGGCTTCACGTCGGGACACAGCCGTGCCTCCAGATCCTCTATCTTTATTGACTCTGTGTCTTTGGAGCTGGACAGGCTGGCAGCTCTGGTGATTTTTGTGAGTGTCTCCTCGTATGGCGGCGGGAGGTAGACCATGACGAAGACCCCGTCCGATCCATCCGAGCTGGTGCTTGTGTGGCGCTCCACATTTCGGGTCAAAGACGACAGGATTTCGGCGCTGCTCTCTGCGTCCTCCAAGTCCAGGGCGATGACATTGGCCAGGCTCAGTTTGGTGCCGGAACACCGACGGTAAATGAGTCCAGCCAGAAATGCCAAGACCAAGACCGAACAGACCGGCAGGACCACGTAGACCACCAGCTCCAACTTATGATCCGGTCCCAGGTCCAGCTCGTCCCAGTTGTTCCCCTGAAAAACAAACAGAAACAGTTAAAGTAAACTCAGGCTGGACAATATGGTAAAATACCTTTGTTTTTGATTTAAATATAATTTAATATTTCTCAACAGTTTCCAAACTAATGTAGTCAAGACCACAGTACACCCTCTGAGAGCTCAGTGATGCATCAAGATTGATTCAGAAGGACTTTTTCGGTTGTGATTGCTGAAGGCACTGACATTATAATAAATACATTAAAACAAAGGGGAAAATTTGAGTTGTTGTTATTATTAAGTTATTACACAATTATTTTCCTGGTTCTGGCCCACTTCAGATCAAATTGGGCTATGTGTACCCCCTGAACTTAAATGAGTTTGACACCCTGCAGTAATGAGAGCCAGAAAAGGCTAAAGAGTAAAGCTGGAGATATTTGGCGAAAAGTATTGAGTAATTAGTGATATCTATTCCTGTCATTGAGTGTTAAGACAGGACTCCTCAATTAGTCTGTTAGCAATGTGGGTTCAAACACAGAAGAAGCAGAACAGAACTGGATTTGACTCTACAGACATATGGACGTTTAGCCTTATTTTTACTCAGTGGTTCAGGACAACTCAGGTCAGAGGTCGTAAGTACAGTCGTGTACTGCTGCAGTAAACAGACTGTTTTTGTTTTATTCACAGCTAAATTGGTAGAGGTGTTCTAGTAATTACCTTTTTAATTTTTTCCGCTTGTTTTTAATGCAGTGTAGATGATAAATGCAATGTTTTAATTCATGAAGCTGTTTAAAAGCTGTTGATAATAAGCACTGGCTTGGTTGCATAGACTCTTAACACAGACTTTTAAGGAAGTTCTCTCTGACCATTGAATAAAAGTGGATAGATTAGAGAAAATGGATTCTCTGTTTGTTGTTCCACAGTTCTGTTTGAGTAAAGACCTAAATAACACTTCTCCTTTTTAAAATGAAGGAAAAGTAATGCACAAGTAGTTTTGGCACGCACCTGTTTCTCCTGAGTTAAAGGAGCGCCTGTGGGCCAGTCGTACTCTCTCCCGGCCGGTCCAAACCTCATCCAGCTGCTGTCCAGTAGAGCCCTCATCGTTTTCAGGTTTAAGTTAAGACGGTACCAACAAGTTGTATCGAGCAACAAGTGAACTCTCAATTTATAACTGACGAAAGAACACCGCAACTTAAAAACAGTCCAAAAGTAGAGGAAAAAAAAACAAAACAATTGTTTAAAAACTAGACCACCCAATGATGCGTGATTAAAAAGAGTGTGACGGGAGTGATGGGATGCTGCAGAGGTTGGGGGAGGGGCTAAGCAGCTGCTCACATGGCATTACATGCAGCAGAGCCTCAGGATTCAGGCCAGCGCTGGGATTTAAAGCCCCACAGCTGCCCTACATGGTGTGTGAGTGGAGTACAGCTGGGCGACAGAAAAAGGTGTGGCTGTACGGCACGTGGACCTCGATCGAGCAAAACAGGGACACACATCTGTTTCTACAAAAGGTTGTGAGAGCTGATCCTGTAAACGTTGATTGACACGTGTTGAGTCTCACTGTCTTTGAGTACAAGCATCTGTTTCAAATAAATACAAATGTTTATAATTCTGAGTGATTCTTTAATTGGCTTTTCAAAAAGAATGTAATCTTTGTCAGTCAGCAGGAACAGAGTAGGACGGAAGCACAGTTTTTTTTTGTGCAGACCCAAAAGTGGATTTATTCACCAGAAAAAAATGACATTAACAGACGAGGACGAAAAGTTTAAAAAGCAGCCTTTTGAAGGGAACCCCTTCAATTAGTACAGGGAAGTACAGGTAAGTAATTCTCTATGTAAAATCTATTCACAATACACAACTACAGTGACAGAATACATTTCCAATAAGTAACTACAAAAGTATCTTTATTAATTTAGCAGTGTTACTGGTTACCCAAAAAAGTAGACTATAGCACAACATTAAAACGCCTACCACCCTTCTTTCACATTGAGAATAGACCCTTCTGGAACCTTCTTAAGGTGCTCCGGCTCCCCAGGGACACTTTTAGCCGGAACACCTAGGAACCAGAAACCAAGACAAAGTTAAGTACAATAAACACACAAAATATTACTCGCAAATGCACATTATACTTATATTCTTTTCTTTTACAGGTCTGATACAATAGCCTCTGAGCAGGACACAAACCAACTATCTTATCTAATGGTTAAACTCTATGTGGCTGTAGTTGAGTATTAAGTGATATTGCCTTCAAGGTGCGGTCCAGTGCCTCCTAAATTATTACACTTAGTTACATTAAGGTTTGTGGCTCATGAGACAGAGCCCAGACAGTTCACTGAAAAGGAGAAAGTATTCAAGACTGTCCTGACCGAGACCAGAGAGTATCAAGTCCATGACAAGACCAGGTTATTGAGACCGAGTCAAGAACAAGACTATGGTAGGTCAAGAAAGTCAAGTCCAGAACCAGTAATAGATGAGTTTTTTCTGAATCTAACATGACAATTTACACAAACACTTTACCTTTTGGTGCCTCAGTGTTCTGCTTTTAATGACACTGGCATTTTGCTCCATGATAAGGACTCATTATACAAGTTCGAATTTGAGCAGGCATTCATGTCAGTCCTTCAACTTAGAAGGAAGTTTATCCAAAGTTGACCACACAAATGCTGCATCAGGATGAGGTTTTATTGCTCTCACAAAGCTCCAAATGCTGCAGGTCTGTGCTCAAGGGCAGGAGCACTTTCCGCTCTGCCACCATGTTCAATTTAAAAGATCACAATGGAATCAGTGAGATGTTTTGACAACGGAGACCTGCTCAGACACTCTTCGTCCATTTTGTAAGTATCAGAGTTTAATATGAGTTTACGTGTAACAGAAGTGGAATTTATGTATCGTATTTTCCGGACTATAGAGCGCACCTAAATATAAGCCGCATCCACTAAAATTTAAAAGAAATATATATTTTGTCACATACAAGCCGCACCGGACTATAAGCCGCTGAGAAATAAGATATTTACATAGAAAGATTTTGTACCATAAGTGTTACCTGAACTGATTGTTTCCGAACAGTGCCTGTAACACGGCAGTAAAAGTGCTGATCAAACAAACAAACAAACAAACAGAAAAGTCATTGACGGTTTTATTCATCTTCCTCCTGTGCACTAAAACCAAGTTGCTTTATTTTTCTTCCTCCTGCGAACTGAAACCACTGAACACCAAAACACTGTCACTTCATTTGTTTTCCGTTATGAGGGGGTGAGGGTGTAAAAATATTACCGTATTTTGCTGTTGTGCGTCTTGGGTTGCATGTGCTAAGAATAAAAACTGGTGCTTTCTTGTTTGTACTGACTACCGCTGCCTCGTTTGTCTCGTTTTTGCACTTCCTGCTAGAGCGCCCCCCTGAGGGCTGGAGAAAAATTCATAGAAAAGCCGCATCTCTGTATAAGCCGCATGGTTCAAAGCGTGGGAAAAAAGTAGCGGCTTATAGTCCGGAAAATACGGTAGTTTCATGACGAGCAACAGGATGATTAGGGCTGACCCTTTCCCACACTGTGTAGCTCTTACAGGTAAAACATGGAGATCAGTCACCTCTTCCCTGTTCGAAAGACTTCTCTTCAAGATGTTCTTCTCTGGAGCAGACACAAAGTGAACCGTGGAGCTGGAGCCTCAGTAAAATCCAACACAAAAGACATCAAACCTGCCAAACTCTACAATGTGGAGCTTTCACATCAAGCAGCAATGATTAAGGAAGATGTAACGTGTGAGCCACTGACCGCTGTGGAAAGAGCAGAGAGTCTGATGAGGGACGTAGAGGAAAAAGAGCAAGTGAAACCAAGAGCTTTAAGTCTCCAAGTGATAGAGGCTAAGACATCAGTAAACAACTGGTGCCCGGCCTTGGCCGAAGACAGAGGGAAGAGATACTTTTTAGGAGAAAGTACAGGTGAGTGATTAGTTTACTATCCTTATAAATGCAAGAGTGAGAGCTCCCACCACTGCACTACAGACAGGTTTTAGTTGATTCAGAGGCTTGAAAAAAGTTGCTGCCAGCTTGAGTCATAATTTTAGATACAATTCATGCAAAAACAAAACAAAAAAATCAATATAGAAACCTTTCTTGTTAAATCTGAACTGTTCTTTGTAAATTTTACCATTTTTAATTTCTGAGTTGACATTTTGATATTGGGGGAAAAAAGAAATCTGTTTAAAGAAATAGTACAATTTTTTTGTATTTTAATTGTCGCTTTCAGGTGCGAAATTGCTGCACTCTTTGGTCTGGACTTGCCTACTTTCCATAAATTTTGGGTGTTAAAAGGACATTTGTGTTGTGTTGGGTTACATACACATACATGGCTAACATGATGTAGAAACAGCTGCAGAGAGTACGAGGCTTCAGCTCCAGACACATGGTGGATCCATCTTAGTCGATGTGTCTTAGTGATTTGTACACTAAATTGTCAACCCTCCTGGTCCCTGGACGTTTTTTGTGTTTTTTGAATTTTAGTTTTGCATAGTATTGGCCATGTTTTGTATTTTGGGGTGAATTTAAATGTTTCATGATTTCTGAAGTCTTTAATATGCCTTTTAAACTAAATAATAGTGTCCCTTCAGGCATTTTTGGTGCCATTGACTCCCATTCAAAATGCATTTTTTCAATACACTACCATTGCAATGTGATTTCTGTTATTTTTTCATATTTATTTTGTTCATTCTCTGGTGTTGAAATTGATTAAGTAAAATCTAAGCGCTACATCCTAAATGATTGTCTATTGTTGTTGTCATTCTGGGCTAAACAAATAAAATTGAATTGAATTTACATGAATAAGATAACCCACTGCTGCTTGTTCCACTCCATATTAAGCAATTTAAATACCTGTTTTGTTGTATCGATTTTATTCATGCAGCTTTAAAGACAAGGTCCAGAGAAAGATGGAAAAATGGAGAAAGGTTTGAAGAAGACGATCAAGACAACCCAAGAAATAAAGTGATCCAAGTGAAATCTGCAGAGCCTCAGAGAACAATGAATGAACACTGTTCGTCAACAGGTGCGCATCATTGAAAAAAAATTAAAAAGAAAGTCTACACAGTCCAAATCCAAGACCTGATTGAGTTCTGTTTTTTTCTTGGCTTAGCACTGAATCAGTTGTATCTGAAAAGTCAATTTTTCCTCTTAATAGCAATATCCTAAAATAGTTAGTTGTTTGTTTCATTGTTTCCTTGTGTTTTTCAGACGTTCTGCTCAGATCTCTTGAGATGAAAAGGAAGTAACCAACTTCACTGTGTCCGGGCTCAAATTAAACCAGTCTTCATTTTCAAAGCTGTATTTTGTTTGTATTCAGTTAGTGCTGTAGTATTCAATATCATAATTTAAAGGCTATATCTCTCATCTCGCCCATTTCGTCTATTACCACATTTTGGTGACAGAATCAAATACATGTGAAGCTAAAAACTGCAGGTCCCTTGGTGTTGTTTATCTTTTTTGATTGAGAATAATGTGGTCAACATGAAACAGAGACCGAGCTTTGGTTGTCTCTACAATAACTGTAAAAAACAACTCTATCACATCCAACCTCTTTACATTAATCCTCGTCCAAATGTGGCACGACAGGAGCCACTACCTGTTTGTTGATTAAAATGCATAGACTGGATTAGGCACGAGATCCATGTGCACGTTGTGGCTTCAGTCATGAAGGTCAGGCCAGTCCAGTTTCTCGTCCAATACAATCAAAACAGGCTTTATTAAAATAGGTTCAGATTAAAATAGCCATAACCATTTTGATGAGGCAGAGCTGAGACATTAAAGGACTGTGAGAATCCATTGTTTTTTGACATATATTATAACAAAACCTGGGAAGAGGAAGGAACTCACAGAGCTTTGGCAGGAAGACATAATAAATGTTTGCAACAGGCAGCAGGCGCAGAAAAAACAGATTTGTTAGATCTTTAACCTGCTTTGTACAGTATATATTTGTAGTTTCTAGAACAGTATCCCTACAGTATCACTACAGGTAAGAGCTCTATGAAATTTGTGCTTTTAATTTTTTGTACTGTTTCCGTCTAACATTATACAGCTTCATCCACCCACCTGCTGCTATTGTGCATTTCCTGAATTGTATTATTTTTGTATTATTTTATTTGTGTGAATTGTGTGTGTTGAAGATAATCAAACATGGACAAATCTTTGGTTAATCTCTGATGTAAAAAAGTGCACTTCCTGGTTGCGTGATGCTGGAGTAATGGATGTCAATGAAGGCCGATGATGCTTTTGACAAACAGGTGACCTGAGGCTGATCTCTAATTGGTTTCTTCAAATTACACCCCGAGCACTAATTGCTGTGTCCCTGGCCAATCAGACCATTTGATCACATCGTTATAACCTTTGTGATTGGTTCTTGACCTGTCAGTCAAATCACAGCCCTCCCACCAACAGAGCATAACAAACTGCATCCAGTGGCACCTTAAAGTAAAACAGTGGAGTAATGGCTAAGTGCATTATCACTGACTCTGTGAAAAGTCTACTATCCAGCTGTTGGTTTTGACATCTGCCTGGGGGGTTATCTCGGGGGGGATTACTGCAGACGGCTGTGATTACTCCTCACGTGGCAAAGACTGGGCAGAAATAAAGAGGATCAGTAGGTACTGACGACTTGTCAAGACATCACGCATGTTTATTGTTTCAACTTGTCAACATGTAAAGATGACCTGCAAAATCACCCCATAAACACTATAAAAGCCCAACTGAAAATACTATTGTGGAGAAGGTAGACATCACACTATTGGTGCATTCATGTGGTCCTCTGGACCTCGGAAAAACATTTTTCTGAGTTGAAAAATGCACATGAACGCCTGCTCAATTCGGAGCAACAGCTCGGAAACTCAGGTGAGTCGGAGTTGCCCAAGGCTCCATGTTGATGATATTTTCATCACTAATATGGTGGAAGAAAGCAAATGTTTAAGAAGTTTTAGTAAGTCATTTAAAAATATTTAATACCAACTGTTTTGCACATTAATAACTTGATAATTTGACAGTACAACTAGTTTTTTGTCCATATAGGCTTATTTAGACTATGTACTAAATTAAAACTTAAGTTATTATTTATTTATGTCCGGTATTTAATGCTAGAGGTTTCAACATACGTTATGTTAACTTCTTATGTTTTCAAAAGGCTTCCTTTTCTTGAACCACTGCTAATAGGCTTATACTTGATATGTTGACTGTATTAACCCATTTAAATAACATAAGCTCATTTTTAACTTTGCGTCCATCTTCCTTGTTGTGTGAATGTTCTGACTTTCCGACTGAAATCATGTGAACACACTGAAGTCGAAAGAATGACTATCTAACTTGGATACTCCAAGTTCCTGAGGACCACATGAATGCACCATAACTTACTAGACTAAATGTCCATTGTCCAGGGTGTACCCCGTCTAAGACTCAAAGTTCCTGGGGTAGACAAAAAGACTCATTATGGACTACCAGGGACATCACATAGAGCATGCCCCGTTAACAACCAATGGAAAGGTATTAGACACGCATACTTGATTGTCTATTTATCAGTGTATTTTTGCATTAATGGATAATAATGAACTCATTTACACTGTCCCCAGTGCCTTGGTCTGGGTCCCAAGTGGGTACAGCTTTGTGGTCACTTTGGAAGGGGCGTAGTTAAACACTACAATCAGCTGATTGGACAAGAGATAATCCTTACCTGAGTGAAAATGAGAAGCAAAACAGCAATTATTTAAAAGTGATACACCTCGTACAGCTCTCACTTTATGAATTTTAACTTTGGATTTTTTGTCTACACTGCATTAAACATGAGCAGAACCTGTGCCTCAAATAGTAAATCCATAAATTATAGGAATTTAGTGCAGCTCTATGAATTTAATGTTGAGAAAGATAGTAATAAACCTGAAACAGTTTAATGTTTACTTCAGAAGCTGTGCCTCCAGCCTCTCACTGTTACAACAGGATTTACTCTGATTTAAATTAAATATTAACAGTGCATCCAAGTTTCCAAAAGTCTGCTTCAAATAGTTTTATATCTCAAATAGAGACTTAGGGCTTTTGTGGCACATTGATGACCTCACTGTTTCTGAAGCAGAAGTGGAATTATCACTGTCATGTTTATGAGGAAGGTATACATTGCTCTGAGCCCTTTCCCTGTTTACATCAATGGCATATGTGAGTAAAATAAACAAAATGGTATCTTTCACTTGTTAGAAAATTCATGAAATTACAACAAATGTTAAATGAATGACTTCTGGCTTGTGCAATGTTAGAGACACTTTTATCTCCATGACTCAGAGAGAGTCACACTTCATGGTTTTACATCAGTGTCATAGGTTCCACAGTTTGACAGGAACTAAACCAAGCACCTTTTGATGTTATGAACACCTCACCTTGTACTAAGTTCAGTGTTGTTGAATACAGTTGAACTGCAGCTTTTGCCTCTCGATTCCTGATCTTATACAATGGCTAAAACTTATATAGAGTGACTGGTTAAGCCAATAAACAGTTCGCTATAAACTCGTTCTGTGTCAATATTCATTCACCTGAGTCACACACATATAATAAGTTTTAGCTTAGGCCTGTTTCTCAAATAAATGCTAAAATTGCTATAACAATATCTTTTAAACAAACATGACAAGAGTGAAAAGGGCGTAGTTTGTGACTTTTCTCCTCCAGATGGTCCGAAGCCCCCTCAGTGTGAGTAAGTCCAGTGACTCTGACCTGTCACAGTGAAGCTGACCCTGCAGCCATTTACAGTTGGTACGAAGAGGAGGGATGAGGACAGAGCTACACCATCAGCCACTTCAGACTTGAGTGTGTAGGGAATAATTACTGTGAGGCCTCCAACAGTAGAGGGCGCCACAACTCAACCTCACTGTCCATTATTTCGGCTGTGGCTCTATTTGTTGAGACATCAGTAAATATAACACTGTGTTTGCTCTGACCTTCTGCTGGTTCTTCTGCTAATCCTACTTTTGGATGAGGTCAGAGACATTTTTAAATGTATTGTTCTACACCTCATCTTATTTTTATCTGTGCTTAATGTTGTTTCATTTTTAGGCTCTGGAAGAAAAGAAGACTCTTAAAGACCATTGAGCTTATTTTATTTAAACATTAAAAGACAGTGTTATGACCCTGGCTCAAGGGTTTGTAAGCAACGAGAGGACACCAGGCAGAAATAATGTTTAATACAAAAATAATCTTTATAAAATCAATAAAAAAAATCAAACCAAATCAAACCAAATTAAGATAAAGGAAGTATAGAACCGTGTGCATTGTAAGTGTAAGTGTGCATTGTCAGTGGTGTGGTGGTGTTGTGGTGAGTAAACAATGTGTGTGTGTGTGTGTGTGTGTGTTGTGAAATGTGGAACTAAGTTAAATCGACTAAGCATAACTAAACGAAAAAGCAACTGTTAAACCCACCTTTGTCATAACTAAACTCAGACCAAACCCAAGGGACAGCAGCAGGCGGACCGGCAGACAGGAAGACAGCCAGAGACAAGAGACAATACCCACCAGGGGGCATCACAGGCAGTCTCACACTTGTCTTGTCTGAGGTCAGGCTTTCACTACCCTCAGACTTTTCACGTTACTCTTTCTTTCTAGGCCTTCTTCTATGGACCACGGCTTCCAGCGAGTGCAATCCCACCTCACCCATCATAACCATTAACTTAAAATAAGGCGGGCTGTAAGCTTCAAATCTTGTTGGTTACTATGAATGATGGTACTGCCCCCTGAATTCTGTGTTGTGTGTTTATTTGTCTCACCTTCTGGAAATCAAACTCAGTCCAAGAGGGACCAGACTAATTGTGTCCAGGCTACTGTAGTTCAGCCCAGAATTGATTTTTTCAGTGCACGACTCTTGATTTGTAAATAAGATTAAATCAGTCCAAGACAAACTGCAAACATGATGTTGATGAGTAATTTAAAAAAAAAATCCTGTAAGCCCTTATAAAAGTGGTCTCAGCAAAGTCTCAGCACCAAGGCCAATCTCGAGCATGTCATCACTTCATCAATATCAGGATCTAGTTCAAATCAGAGGGGCACATTTGACGAAATGAAGATTTCCAAGGAGTAACAGTCTCTTCTGATTTTATTTTTATTCCATAAGTACAGTTTTAGTTGGATTCGAACAGGTTTTAGCTGGATTTGAACAAGTTTGGATTGGATTTGAACAGGTTTTATTTTGATTCAAAAACGTTTTAACTTGATTTCAACAGGATTTTGTTGGATTTAAACAGATTTTAGCTGGATCTGAGCAGGTTTTAGATAGTTTTAACAGGTTTGATGGGCCGGACTTTAGACATGCCTGGTTCAGACCCTGGGCTTTTAAAGGAAGTGAGTCCGTGGTTGCTTTCTGATTATTGTTTCAGGTGGAGCATCACTGTGACCTGTCCCTGCAGTCATTTCTGTTAGGGATTATTGAGCTGTCCTTGGAGCTGAAAGGAGTCTCACGAGAAAGACTTTCTGGATGTCTTAGGCAGGAGAAGATTATTGACCATCAATACGCAACCCGGAGACAAGGCACTCAACACAGTGTAGTATTGAATTTAGAAGTCTGTCCATGCTTCTGTGGACTGAGATTACAAAGCCTAAGAGTAGGTCAGTGCACACGTAATGCCATATGAAGGAATGGTGTTTACCCAGTAGAGTCTAGACTTGGAGCCAAGTTATCTGCGCAACATTGGCCTTGACGTAATAGGAAGGAGCTGACTTAAACAGTCTGATAACTTCACATTAAGGCCATAAGTGAAGGAAGACTGAAATTCTCCATTGTTTTTGTTGGGATGTCTGTGGTCACAAGATTATAATGATCCGAACACAAAGGCCCAGGTCAAGCACATACACCAACAAAACTGGGCTTTTAGCTGCAAAATGGAGATATTTTAAAATGCCCACCACCACGATTATTTTTGAACTGCATCAGAAACATGTCACTGAAGCAAACACAAACAATACAAACCTCTCTGTTCGCACATGCTCAGTGTTGCTCTACAGCTGCAGTATAATGTTTTCCATCTAATTATGAGGTTGAGCTTTTAAAAGTTTTTAAAAGTGTATTTGTTTGTAACTTTGTTTTCATCACTTTGATCTGTCTGTCCACTCAAATGTAAAGAAAAAGATCTTTAATTAAAGTTTCCACTCAGTCTGGGCTGTTGTCTTCGTTCCTGGGAGAGGGCTGATTTTGAACGTTTGTATTGGTGCTTGTTATGATTATGTTTTATATAATTGTACAATTTAATTTTGACATTTGTATGGGTGTTTTGTTTTGTAAAAACCTGTTTTGTTTTGCAAATTAACTCAATTAACAATTATATTGAAGTAAACACTAAAACAGACGCCTGTGACAATATCCTACTGAGTATTGGGTTTTATTTTGACAAGTTCAAAACGCAGTCTTCTCCCGTTTCCGCTCAGGTGAGCCCTGATTGAACAGGTAATTTCTCGCTGATGCTTCTCACTCGTTGCTGGCAGAAACTCTTGGATTACTCAATAACATGTGACTTTTTCGCGTTTTGTGGAGTTAGTTTCAGCTCAGAAACACATGTCGCCTTTAAAAGTGTGTGTTTTCTCCGGGACTTAAGTTTTTTTATGATTCGTGGTTCGATTTGTTGCCGTTAAGAGGAAAGTTGGGATTTATTTTGTGGCCAGTGGCGGAGTGGAGAAGGGAAGCATGCAGCCGCTGAAGGCTGTCGTCACGGCTCTGCTCCTCCTCAGAGTTTCAGGTTTAAACGGTGAGTCCATTCATTCTAAAGAAAGAAGTCTACTTATATGAACAGTAACAAAAAGGCATTCTTGAATTCATAGTTGAGCTGCTTCCTTCTTCATATCGTTAACCGTGTGTCCTTCAGTTCCTCCTTAGACCAAACACCCACACAATTCACTAACAACACAGTGGATTGATTTAGTAGTTTTTTGTTTTTGTTTTTTGTAATATACAGGTGAGTAAAAGTAGAGGTTACATCTACTCAAGAACAAGCCTATTGAAGGAGTTTAGAAATAGGTGAAATCCATAATATATACTCTTACAGTATCATGTAAATGTATTGTAAAGTGTCATTCCAGAGCGAGCTAAATCCATACCCATATTACACCAACAGATGCAACTCCAACTGGACCTACAACAAATATCTCTGTTTGTTTGTAACAATAACACACAAAAACACATGCCAACCAAGATGAAGAAAATGCTTCTTTCATTGGAGCCAAATGTAATCATACCTCATCTATAATTGAACTCTGAATGTATGTGATATAATAGGATTCAGTCTGTCCTCTCTGGACTCAATCTCTATGTTGATTAGAAGTCGTGAATGGAAATGTCAGTGGCTTTTAGATTACTTGTCTGCCTCTACTTAACACCCAGACATTGTAGAGTCTCTGTAGCTTTAAGACTAAAGTTCTTTTCTTATTTTATCCGATTAAAATGAGCAGACACATCCTGTATTTGTTTTATGTTTGTGAATAGACAAGGGTTTGCTTTTGTGCTTAGACTTTCAGAACATGTGTCCGTAACACCTCACTTTTCTGGTTTAACATAGTTTTATCATCTAATTCTTCAGAGAAACTTACTCTCACTCTGAGATTTAGTCAAAGTCCAAGCTAATTTCGACGTTTTATGTGGCTGTAAAAAGTGCAGGCTGTAAATTAAAGGTTGAAATCTGGTTTGTTTGTCAAACGGGTGAGGTGGCTGTTTGTGTATCGTAAAATCAAACTTATAAAACAAAGATAGTGGTCGATTTTTATATTCACTGCTAAGTGCAAATAATCACTTTATTTGTGACATCAGTGTATTAGCTAATAAATGTCCTTGCCTTTTTGTCGTGATCGGACTAAACAGGTCTAAAACATGACTAAACAGGTCTAAACCAGGACTAAAACGGTCTAAACCAGGACTAAACGGGTCTAAACCAGGACTAAAATGGTCTAAACCAGGACTAAAACGGTCTAAACCAGGACTAAAACGGTCTAAACCAGGACTAAAACGGTCTAAACCAGGACTAAAACGGTCTAAACCAGGACCAAAACTGTCTAAACCAGGACTAAAACGGTCTAAACCAGGACTAAACAGGTCTAAACCAGGACTAAAACGGTCTAAACCAGGACTAAAACGGTCTAAACCAGGACTAAAACGGTCTAAACCAGGACTAAACAGGTCTAAACCAGGACTAAAACGGTCTAAACCAGGACTAAAACGGTCTAAACCAGGACTAAACAGGTCTAAACCAGGACTAAACAGGTCTAAACCAGGACTAAACAGGTCTAAACCAGGACTAAAACGGTCTAAACCAGGACTAAACAGGTCTAAACCAGGACTAAAATGGTCTAAACCAGGACTAAAACAGTCTAAACCAGGACTAAAACGGTCTAAACCAGGACTAAAACGGTCTAAACCAGGACTAAAACAGTCTAAACCAGGACTAAACAGGTTTAAACCAGGACTAAACCAGGGCTAAAATATGACTAGACTATTAAAATAAACACCACACAACCCAAAAAATGGCAAAATGATGAAGTGTAAATGACAAATGTATAAAATAGGTTTGTGCTACTACTACTTGATCTTTAGCTCTGGGGCCTGTTTTCAGTGCATGCGTCTCACAGCCACTGGTTTGACCACTAATCATAATATGCAGTACCTGATAAGTGTCATGAAAGTGTGGTCACACCCTCCTTGACAATGATGGAAAAATGCAGGTCTTGTTCGGCAGCTGCCTATAAAAACATACTTGACTTTTAACAAAGGAAAGAGATGGGCGTTTGTGGCCTGATACACTAATAAGGCCCATAGGCAAAACAAACAACCCATCAATGGGCTATACCTGAGACTTACGGCTAAAATTAATAATAATATAGTATAGTAATATGGTAACAGTCATTATAGGAACAGCATTATTACTGGTTTGTAACAAATGACACTAACAGCAGTACAAACAGAGGTCACATGGTTGCAAACTTAATTGAAGAAGAATTTCTAGGAGAAATGTAGCTATCCTCACTGAGCAATTGTAGGAACAGGGTAAGAAAGTAATAGGACATCCACAGGGTTTTATGGAGATTGAATGCCCTTTCACCCAAGTCTTTTCTCCCTCTGGTTCCAGCTCCAGAAAACGTGATTGTGAAATGTGAAAACCTGCGAACGACGGTGCAGTGGAACTACAGTGATCAGCAGCCAAACACCACATTCATCGTGAAGCTCAAAGGAAGTGTACTGTAAGAATCCACTCACTCAATGCTTTACCACGAGCGCTCTTCTATAGAAACTACTATTCTGCCGTTTACTCTAATTTGTGATACATTTTTTCCCCCTATAGAATGTATTTTTGTATTTGCAATACACAGAGCACCCAAA
Organism: Rhyacichthys aspro; assembly: GCA_036850595.1. Lineage (NCBI taxonomy): Eukaryota > Metazoa > Chordata > Actinopteri > Gobiiformes > Rhyacichthyidae > Rhyacichthys > Rhyacichthys aspro. The sequence goes on from CM072148.1 coordinate 21,758,382, forward strand.
ATCGTGAATGAATGCCCATTGCGATTCATGGTTTAGAGTGGTTTACTACTACTTCTTTTATAATACTGAGACAGAAAGGATTAGTTTCTTATCAACAGTGGTAGAGGATGTCAAAATTGCATAGAAGACATTAACTGCAATTTTTAAATAAAGGCAACGGCTATTCCTAATTTGTCCACTTGTGTTTTAGTAAGAGTAGAGGACATAACACAACAATGAGAGCCAGAAATTAAGATGGATGGCAGGAATGACTATTTGGCTCTTTTTTTTTACTTTAGCTGTCAAAATACCCCTCTGTGGCACCTTGTTACCTAAAATGTCTGTCAAAAAGGAGAAAAGTAGACCTCTTTCTCTTCTTCTTTCTATTTGGTATGCAGCAAGTTTTAGTGCTCAGAGAGAATAATAATCGGCGCCACTATGACTCATCATGATGAAAAATACAACAGCTGCTAAAAAGAGGGAAGATAAATGAATTTTTAGTCTGAGAAAACACTAACAAAGAGTTAGTGATGAAGCGGTTAAAGTAAAGTAGCAAAATAGCATTAGCCTCAAAGCTATGTTGTTAGAGTAAGTTTGTGAAAACATACAGGCTTTCACCAACATTAGCCTTTTTGGTTGTGACTGATGAGAGCACTGACATTATACTTTTATTTCTTTGCAAATTGTTGTTGTTATTTATAGGTTATTACACTATTATTTTACTGGTTGCAGCCCACTTCAGACAACCCTGCACCAGATAATTAATTTGTATAAGGCAGTGATAGTTCTCCTGAAGCTGGCCATACATTTGCCATTTTATAAACTCACTTTGCTACAAGCTCTAAATAAAGTCCATTGATTGTGTTTACTGTTTATTTGCAGTAGTCACGAGGTACAAACTGCGGGCCATGAGTATGATCTGAGCCAGTTTATTTGGCGGAATGAGGAGCAGTACATGGATTTTCATTACATCACAGTCACAGCTTCACAAGGATCCAACCTCTCTGAAACGGCCAAGTCCAAAACCTTCAGCTTCAATCAGTTGAAGTCAGCAGATATCAAATGTGAGTAGTAGTCTAGTAAGTCACTAATGCAGTTTCATTTTTAGGTTGGTAATACATTAAATAATTTTAATGTCTTAACCTTTTAAACAAACTCATATTATCAACACAGTGTAGATGTAGCATTTGTTAAATAAATATCTATATAATACTTTTAATCCTATCCTTAAGTCTGGAAAGTCTTTAATATAGTATAATATTAAGTCATGTAATGTAATTGCATTTAACAGCATAATAATTAAGTAATTTAATAGCATAAATAATTATATGCATACAAGCTTTAAATGCTGCTGGCTCTGAGTAACACTTTACAGTTTACTTATGTCATTGCTAGAGCAAATGACAATAAACAACCTTACAGTACTTGTATGACAGTAACATTATGGCATTTTATGTTAATGATATTTGGCACCCAGTCAGATAATCAAACCAATTCTGAGTCAACTATGAAATTTGTGCAGACACTTTTCTCCTTTTTTCACTCTCAGTGCTTCGCTTGCATCTTTTACAATATGTTTACAATACGTTTCCATGGAGATCTACC